>PVJH01038991.1:0-16746 GCA_004026705.1 Nesogale talazaci
TTAACAGCCAAGGGCTTAACGACTTGCACCACCCAGAGACTCTGCTATCTAATGAAAGTGTTGTGGGCATAAACTTTATCACTGTAGAGAAGTTGCTGTAAAGTCATGTTACAAACAGCCTCAAGGTAGAAAAATGCATGTCACCTTCCATAGATACCTACCAGGACCTTTACTCTATTACTTCTCTGTTCCTTATTCCAACACACCTAACTTAAAATATATCTAGGTCTTTTTAGAACCATTTTGTGCTGGAGTAGACAGAATATGCATAATCACCTCTGGAACGTTGAGAAGATTGAGCTCTTGATCTGTCTCAGAAGCCCTACAGAGCAGTTCTACTTTGCCTTATTGACTGTTAGAAATCAGAATGGACTTGACAGTCATGGGCACCCATTCTTAATAGCTGGGAAGAAATTAATTTTGTTAAATATTTATAAGGCACTCAAGAATTTTAAAACACTGCTTAGATATTAACATAAATATTAGCTTGTGTATGTGATTGTGTGTGAAAAAACACACTTCTTTCAACTAGCTTTATTGGGTTAAAAGGTTCCCATATCGGCGAAAATCACAGTTACTTGAGATTACCTTTTTATTGCTACATAGTTTCAATATAATTGAAAACATTTGGGATACACCGCTTTCTAGAAAGCATTTCTATTTGCTTGTTTGTTTTTTAATCAGGGCATCTAGCTAAATGCTTCCCTCTAGGTAGACTGAATTCTGTGAGGGTTCTGACGCTTCTTCCTACATAGAGCAAGGGCTCAGTAAGTATTTTCTGAATTAATTGAATCCTGAATGAAAATATAAACCAAGCTAAACCCATTGTTGTCGAATTGATTCTGACTCATAGCAAGTTCATATGAGTCAGAGTAGGAGACATGTCTGGTCCCTAGAATTTTTCAGACATAGATCAACTCTTTTATATAAGGTGTTTCTGGCTGGATTTTTACTGCCAACCTTTCAGTTAACATACAAAGCCTTAATCATTTGATAGATAATTCATAGATAGAGTTATCTTATGAGTATCAACTGGTGTTTTATGTAAAAAATTTGATACTTCAGAGGCAGTTGAAGTGTGATGGGCAATTTGTACCTCTACTGTCTAAAAACAAGCAAATAAACAAACAAAACACAAACTACCCTTGCTATGCTCCTGTCATGTTTTGACAGTTTTTTTTATCTCCTTTTTCAGTACCATGCTTTTGACATGGAGTGTTGTTTTAAATAGCCACTTCCAACCTCCTAATCTGTCATTTTGAATTTGAAGCACCTTGGTATTTTTCAAATACACAAAGAACACTCTCTCTTCAGGGCCTTTAAACTCATTGTGCAAATAAAATTTTCCCTGAAATATTATTTCACCAAATACGTGCATGGTTTGCACCCTCCCTTCATCTAGATAACTGTTTAAATGTCATCATGGCAGAGTACTCTTCTCTGACAATCCTCTATCAAAGAGCAACTTTTCCATATAATTTGCTCTATTTCAATTTTATTTACCAACTGACCCATATGTATTTTATTTAATGCCTCCTCTGATTGTTCTATGGAAGATGAACTCTGTTTTGTTTCCCCAGGCCCTTGAGCAGAAATTGCCACAAAGAGAAAGGTTGTCTCCATTTTGCTAGCACTACTAATAAAACAAAAAAAAAGCACAAAATGGGTTACTTTAAAGAACAGTTTTATTCTGACATGCTAGCAGACTAGAAATATGACTTCAAGGAATAAGCTCTAGGAAAGAATCCTTCTTTGTCCTATTTAGTTTCTAATAACTGCCTCCACTCTTTGACATTCCTTTGTGGTTCATAGGTGCAACTGCTTCCATTGTCAGGTGATGTCTTTCTCCCCACTGTGCCCATATGCCTCCCCTAATCTTTTTTTCCTTTTTTATATGAGAACGTTGAAAAGAGACTTTTAGGATCCAACCACCTGAAATAATCAATTAACATAGCAAAAGAAAACCACTGTGCTCTTTTTTTTCTTTTTTTTTTAACCCTAACCTTAACCAAGAAAACCACTATTCTCAAACAGGGACGCCCACACAGATAAAAGAACTTAAACATATTTTTGATGGGACACAATCTAATCCATAACAGGTAAACAATGAAATTGTGTTGACTGAACTCAACAGCTTTGACTTGGAAAAATGACAACTAAAGTTTAGTCTTTTTTTAAGAAAAAAGAAAATAGATTTTTTTTATTATTAATAAATCAGATTACTGGGGACTCTTACACCTCATAACAATTCATACATCAATTGTATCAAACACATTTGTACATATGTTGCCATCATCATTTTCCAAACCTTTTCTCTCTAAATTTGATCCCTTGATATCAGCTCTTATTTTTTTACCCTCCCACCCTTTCGCACCTCAGATAAATTATAAAATATTATTTTCATATCTTATACTGTCCAGTGTCTCTCTTCACCCATGTTTCTGTTGTTTGTTCCCCTGGGTGGTGGTGGTGGTGTTATATGTTGATCATTGTAGTCAGTTCTCTTCCTTCTCTCCATATCCTCATGGTATACCTACTCTCACTATCGTTCTTGAGAGAGTTATGTAGCCTGGATTCTATATGTTTAGAGCTCTTATCTATACCAGTGTACATGTTCCGGTCTAGCCAGATTTATAAGGTAGAACTGGTGTCATGATATTGGGGGAAGAGAAAGGGAGAGAGGGACAAGAAAGCATTAAAGAACTCAAGGGATGTTGTGTTCACTTAGTGGTATGCTATACCCTGGCTGACTCATTCCTTCCTTGTGACCTTTATGGAAGGGAATGTCCAATTGTGTACAGAAGGGCTTTAGGTCTCCACTTTGACTCTCATCATTTACATTGATATATTTATTTGTTTGGGGTCTTCTGATACCTTGATCCTGATACATGATACCTTGATCCCATTGACACCTCTTTATCAAACAGGCTGGTGTGCCTCTTCTATGTGGGTTTTGTTGCTTACCTGCTAGATGACCCCTTGCTTAACTTCAAGCATTTAAGACCCAAGATGTGATATCTTTTAATAGACTAATAGCCAGGCACCATCAGATTTTTCACCACATTTGCTTATGCACCTGTTTTGACTTCAGGAAGGTGAGCATCAGAGAATGGCAGGTTATTACAACAAAGTGTTCTAATACTTGAGTACTTCAATAGAACCCCTATTGCCCATCTGGTACCTTAATACTTAACACTTAAATGTGTGTGTATAGAACTCTATCCCTATTATTATATATTAATATAGTTTATTATTATATATTAATATATGTACATGCCTTTATTTATAGCCCTGTGAAAGCCTTTTGCCTCCTAGTAGTTTCTCTCTTTATACTTTCCTCCTGTCCGACTACCATGTTTGACCTTCATTCAGCTCTCAGTACTTTCTCTTAGCTACATTGCACTTGATCAAACCCCCCCAGGCATTCTATGCCTTCATCACCTTTGACTTTAGCTCTCCTATTATTTGCTTGTCCTTGGATTTGTTGGTTCCCCCTCTCCCTTTCTCCCTTATCCTCCTCCTCTCCAATGGTGCCGTGGAGCTATCAGCCCATATTTTCTCAGGATTGGTTATCCTACTTATGTTATATGGATAGACTTGAGAAAAAGGGAGTCCATAAATTGTTCCAGGTCTGTCTGTTGACCCTTCTGAATATTTTTCAATAAGGTTTTGTGAGGTATCACACCCAGCCAAGGGACTCCAAAGTCTATTTTCAGTAATTCTGGGGGACTTCATTGCTTTGCTCCCCTTTCTGCTGCTCTGTTGCACTCCCTCTGTGTTTGACTCTGGTGTGGGAGGTTGGGGATGGTTTAAGACCAGGCACAATTCCTGCATTGTGTTCCCAGTACTGTTCCTTGCAGCACTATGGATCAGTGAGGGGGTATCATGCATCATGGTGGGGACAACCCCATGCTCTTCTCTGTTCATTGACTGCTCAGAGTAGAAGTGTCGTCCATGAGGCTTGGTGGGCCAGGTGGTGGTTCTCTCTCTCTCCCTCTTATTTGTTGCCTCATGTGTGGTCTGGGCAGACCACTCTTCCAGGACGTTATCTTCCGCACTGCCCTCTGCAGTGCATTCTTGTGGGAAGGGTTGGTGCAGATGGAACTGGGGCAGACCCTGTAGATCTTTTTGTTAGCCTGCTGCTTCATGCAGTATGTTGTCCTTGAGGATTGATACCCCAGGTTGAGGTCTGGTCCATTGCTCACTTTTCTTTCATGAGCAATTCCCTCCCTATTGTGTGGATTAGTGCCATGTTCCCCCACTATGCACGGTCTCCTTTTTTTTTTTTAAAGAAGACAATAGATTCTTAATGAAGTGCTGAAAAAGTTTTCTGGAAATAAGTTTAATAAAGGATTTATTTTATATTTTCTATCTAAACTTACTCAAAGCTTTTGACAAGTAAAGCATGACAATATAAATTCTCCTTTTCTAAGACTTGGTTGTGTTCCAATCCTCTAAGATAGGATAGAACTGCCTCTGTAGGTTTCTAAGACTATACACCTTCACAGTAGTAGAAAGTATTTTTTTTTTCTGAAGAAGTTTGTGTTTTCAAACTGGTGACTTCATAGTTAGTAGACTGTGGCAGCCATGTACTCTGGTGCCAATTTGATTAAGAGTGTAGGGATGGAGTCTAGTCTGTCAGTCTGGAGCTAGCCAATGAGATGTCTGTGTGGGCATGTCTTTCTCTGAGAATTCTAGGAAATCTCATGATACTTCGCCCATGGAGATCAGAGACCATCAACTCAGTCCCTGGAAGATGCTGAGAAAGATGCTGATAGATCCTGAGTCCTGGAACCTGGAGGGGCCAAATGGGCTTGCTCTGATGGAACCAGGCCTCTGGGGCTGGAGCAACCACATGGAGACTCCTGCCAACGCTGAGATGCTTGGGATGCATGGGGAGACCCCTGCCAGCGCTGACATGTTTCTACCATCACTGGATACACAAGACGCTGCACCCACAGGCCTGTGATTGTTCTGGCATGAGTCTGAAAAAGACTTTATAGATTGGTAGGGGACATATAGGCTAATACCAGATTTATAGACTTGGACTGGACTGGGTTGGGATGTTTTCTCAATGTTCTATTCCTCTGGTATATAAACCTCTTCCTTATATTCATATGTGTGTTTATGAATTTGTTTCTTTAGTGTACTCGGACTAACACATAGACTAACCCATAACCCAGTATGCAATTAGAGGCATTATGAGTCAGATTTACTATTATGGGAACGAATAAGTTTTTGCTGTTTTCTAATTTTTGAAGCTACAGAAGAAGCTTCTCAATAAGAAAAGCATTAACTACTACCAATACAATAGACACACACTTTTCACTTTGAAGTTTTGTTGTTGTTGTTGTTATTGTTGCTTATAAACTCATTTTTGCCTTTCTGAAACTTAGTAAATCATTTTATTGGGGATTTATACAATGCTTATCACCACTCATACATACATATATTGTGTCAAGCACCTTCATACACCTACTGCCGTAATCATTCTCAAAACATTCGCTTCCTACCTGAGTCCCTGATATCAGCTTATCTTTTCCCTTCCCTGCTTCCGCCTCCCTCATGAACCCTTGATGATTTATTTATTATTATTATTTTTCCATAGCTTACACTGCCCAGCATCTCTCTTTACCCATCCCTTCACTGTTCATCCTCCAGAGAGCTTTATACCCCACATCCCCACCTTCCCTCCACCCTCCCGGCATCTCCACTCTTGTCACTGGGCCTGAGGGTTTCATCTGTCCTAGATTCTCTGTATTTCCAGTTCCCATCTGTACCAGTGTGTCTCTTCCAGTCCAGCTGGATTTGTAAGGTAGAATTGGGATCATGATAGTTGGGGAGAAGAAGTCTTTACAGAGCAGAGGGAAGTTGCATGTTTCATCATTACTTCACTGCACCCTGATTGGCTCATCTCCCCATGACCCTTCTGTGAGGGGATGTCCAATTGCCCACAAATCGGCTTTGTGTTCCCACTCTGCATTCCCCCTCATTCGCAATGATATGATTTTTGTTCCTTGATGTTTGATGCCTGCTCCCTACAACCCCTTGTGATCACAAAATTCTGGTGTGCTCCTTCTATGTGGGCTTTGCTGCCTGTGCACTAGATGACCACTTTCTTACCTTCAAGCCTTTAAGATCCCAGACACTTAATCTTTTAGTAGCAAGGCACCATCAGCTCTCTCTGCCATGTTTGCTTATGCACCCACTTGTCTTCAGCAATCATATGGGGAAGGTGGGCACACAATTAAATTATTTCTTTTTTCTTTGATACCTGATTCTTTCCACACCTTATGGTCACACAAGCTGGTGTGCTTTTTCCATGTGAACTTTGTTGCCCCTGAGAGAGATGGCTTCTTATTTAACTTCAAGCCTTTAAGACCCCAGATGCAATTTTTTATAGCCAGACACCATCAGCTTTCTTTACCACTTTTGCTCGTGCCCCCAGCTGTCTTCAGTGATCATTTCAGGAGGGTGAGCATACAGTGATATTTTTTTCCTGTTTGATACCTGAGATGTGAAGCTTTTGACACCTCGTGACCACACTGGCTGGTGTGCTTCTTCCGCGTGGATTTGGCTACTTCCCAGCTAGGTGGCCATTTGTTTATCTTCAAGCTTTTAAGACCCCAGATACTATATCTTTTGATAGCTGGGAACAATCAGTTTTTTTCACCACATTTGCTTATGCACCCATTTTGTCTTCAGTGATAGTACCAGGCAGGTGGTCATCATGGAATACCAGCCTAATAAAATAGTGTTCTTGCATTAATGGAATACTTGAGGGAGGCCCAAGGTCCATCTGCTACCTTAGTATTATACCTATAAATATATGTACATAGATTTATTTCGTCCTCATCATAAATAATTATATTTACATATGTACATGCCTGTATTTGGACCACTATAAATGTCCTTTACCTCCTAGTTCTTCCCTCTATTTCCTTTATTCTCTTTTGTCCCACTGCTTATAAACTCTTTAAGCCCTATGTACATTGAAAAAACATGTTTTCCTTGAAAAAGGCTGTGTCATCAACTATTTCCTGTCTGAAGAGGTCAAATGCATAGTTCCTGATTGTATACACAGTGATATGTGGTGAAGGAATATATCACAAAAAGATTACAGATATTTAGGGCTGAGCCCCGGTGGCGTAGTGGTTGTGCGTGGGACTGCAGCCCACTGGGACGGAGGTTCAATTCCAGCAGTGGGGCTGGGCCTCCTACTCCCATCACCGGAAAGCAGTGATGCCCCCCCCCCCAAAAGAAAACAAAAAAAAATTACAGATATTTAATTCAGATTTTCTAGCCCAACACTTGGAAATAGTTATGGCTCTTCTAGCCAAGCCAGTGCTTTTCAAAGCAAAATCAAATTGATAGAACTGCATCTCTTCAACTCACGTTTATAGGAAACAGACAACCACTCAAGGGACTAGTAGAAGAGTTTAAATGTAAAACAAATTTTAACGCTAGTCGGGTAAAGTTTACCCTCAGAAAAACATTTTTTGATTCTTAAATTAAGTCAAGCCCTTTGCCATTCTGCTCTAACAAGCCCTCACCCCTTTTGGGGCATTCTTATAATATACTCGATTATTTTTAGAGCCACATGTATGGTATCTGTCATCTCCAAACCAATTGTTAATTCTGTCCATGTTTTTGATCTCTTGATGTTTCCTGTTTTTTATCTACATAAATACAAGATTTGATAAGCTGTACACTGAATAAATGAATGCAGCTATTATACCAAAAACATAAGAGCAAGTTAAAGAAATCATTTTATCATTGAGAGAGGAATAAAATATTTTCTGGGTCTAGTAGGCAATAGACACTCTGTGATTGATGATTCATGACACAAAAATCATTTTGGAAGAATCTCCTTGATGCAATACAAAAAAAGAGCCCTCTGCAAAAGGTATGTAGCAAGCCCAGCTAGGGGAAAGGCTAATTAAATAACAGGGTAAACATATTATGTTAATCTTTTAAAATCATTACTTCTGGTTAGGAAGCCTGAGTCCATTAGTGATTGCAACTAATAGGTCAAGAAAAGTAATAGCTATTAAATATTTTATTAGCATTTTTGAATCGTGCTAATGGGAAAGACAACTATTTCAAAAATAACGAGTCACATTCTCCATCAGGCCACTCATTACTCAATGCTGATTGTCTGCTATCTATGACTTTTTTTTGTAAAGTAATTGGAAAAGTTCAAATAGAATTATGTAGGCAACCATAAATATTTTTTCTTTTGTAAACTCTAATATATTTTCTTATGCTTTTATTTGCCTACATTACCCATTCATACTAATTTTCTATTTCTGACACAGTAAATTTATAGTTATGTTAATATGTTAGTGTTTCCTCTATCTAGAAAATAGGATGAATGGCTTTTATACGTTAAAAAAATGTATTAGCTACCAAAAATCCATTAAATATACAATAAGACTCATAACATGATATCATTTATCCAGATGATTATTAGAGGCCTTTACAAATTAAAAGAAAAAATAGCCAAGAAAAACAAAACAAAACCCCCAAAGTGGATAGATCTATAATTTATCATAGAAATAGAATTATAATTGGTTTTTCTTTGTTAGCCTATTTGAAATATTATTTCTGGGGGGAAAGGAAAAGAAAGAAAAACGTTTATGCTACTGAAAATCCATTTTTCTTATTTAGCTATTAATATGAAAATTCTCCCTCAAATAATGTGTTTTACATAGTTTGGAATTTTCAAATGGAAGTTGAGGTAATACCACTTAGGATACTTGGATTTTGGAAATAGGTGGATCTGTGTTCCCAACAGTTTCTCCAGAAGTCCTTAGTAATTAGTCCTGCCTAGCAGCCAAGTGTTGAGGTGAATAGTTCTGTTCAGCATAATGGTAATTTGCATGCACACACCCTTCATTGATTGAGAAAGTCATTGAACAGTATTGCCTCCCAAATACACTACAAACTTTCAAATCCATTGGGATTTACATCTAGGTCAATAAGAGGAATGAAAATATTCTCAGTTTATCTATAAAATCTACACATTTTTAAGTGCATAAAAGTTACAAATAAAAAATCACATGACCATAGGAAGTTTTCAAGAAATTAGCATAACTATAATATCTAAAGTCTCTTTCAGGATACAAAGCATGTCAGGGTGGCATTGTAACTCATGGACTCTAGGCTTAGTTATCAGCTAGACCACTCAATCATCTCTGCTGTCTTAAGTAAGGCAAGTTATTCACCATTCTCTGTCAAATTAATACCCACTTTTTGTTATTATTTGCTTCAAGTCATTTCAAAATCATAAGTTGATTTGCCCATTATAATATGCCTTTTGGTATGTGGACTGCTGAATCTCTGAGCATTGATTGTGGATCAAAGTAAAATGAGATCATTGGCAACTTCAGTCCTTTGTATATTTACCATGATAGTGTCATTTCATCCAGTTGTTAGGATTTTTGTTTGTTTATGTTGAGGTGTGGTCCATTCAGAATTCTCTGATCTTCATCACCAAGTGCTTTAAGTCATCTTAATTTTCCATAAGGAAATTTGTGTCACCTATGTCTCAGAGTTTGCTAATGAGCCTTCTTCCAACTGAGATGCCTTATTTTTCTTCATATAGTCAAGTATCTCTGGTTATTTGCTCAGCATACAATCTAAGTATGGTCAAAGGACACAACTTTGATATACACCTTTCCTCAATTTAAAGTAACTAGCATCCTATTTTTCTATTCAAACAACAGCCTCTTAGTGTATGTGTTGTTTCACGTGTTTCACGTGGGAAAAATTAAGTGTTCTGGAATTCATAGTCTTCAAAATATTATCCATCATTTTTATGAACCACAAAGTTGAATGACATCGCAATTGATGAAACACAAGTAAACATCTCTGACACTCTCTGCAGATCTTTCTGCATGCCAGTAAACATGTTCCTCACTTCAAGTCCTATTCTGAATCCAGCTTGCATTTCAGGCAGTTATGTAGTGTGATAACCAGTTTGGAATTATTTTCAGCAAATTTGCTTGCATGTCATACAAATGCTATTATTTGATAACTTCTGCATTTTGTTGTGCCATCTTTTATTGGAATGGACACAAATAAGGATCTCTGCCAATCAGTTGACCAGGCTTCCAAACTTCTTGGCATTCATAATTAAGGACCTCCAGGGCGGTGTCAGTTTGTTGAAACATTTTCTTTGGTATTCTTTCAATTTCTTGAGTGAATTTGCTTTCAGTGAAAGTTGTACTCCTTTCAAGACCATTTCTTCTTGATCATATACTACCTTTATAAATGGACTACCAGTATGGTGTACTGCAGTGATTTGTATATTTCTGCAATGCTTGATGCAATATCACTGCTATTTCAAATACCAGCAGAGTCACCTATGGTGGAAACATTTTAGTGAAGTTTCTAGACTAAGACAGAAAAAGTGAAGAGGTAGTCTACATCTGAAAACTAAGTCACTGAAAACCTTATGAATAGTAGTTGACCCTTATGTGACATAGTGCTGGAAGATGAGACCCTTGGGTTGGAAGGCCTCAAAAATCATCTGGAGAAAAGAATCAAATGATGTGGATGGAGTAAAGCTGTGAGGACCTTCATTTGAAAATGTAGAATGTTTCAAATTAAAATTAAATATCTGTAATGTTATGCTTTTTAGTTCTTGAAGTCTGATAACTGATCCCTTTGACACCTGGTGGTGTCACCCTGTCACTGATTTTGAATCAATTGTTATTCCCTTATCCCTGGGTTGGTCAGCATCACCTCCTTTCCCCCTCCTCTCCCTCTCCCATGTCTCCCGCCCCGGAAACATCAGTCCTGCCATTTTTGCCTCTAGACTGTTTGTTCAACCTATCTTGTCTAGCTAGATAGTCCTGCAGAGTTAGCATATATGCACCTCTAAAAGGCCTTCTAAAATGAAGCAACCAAGGAAAATAAAACAATGATAACAACAAACCCCAATGTCAAATATATATGTAAAAAAAATAAAAGTAATAACATAAAAACCTGTAAATTGTTCAAGTTCAGTAGTTAGTTGACCTCCAGAAGTATCCCCTGGTTGAGTCGGATAGGGTGCCACACCCTGGCCTCAAAGTTTATCCTTGTCACTCCATCTGGAGCTCCATGCTCTGTTGCACACCCTCAGTGTTTTGCCATGGTGTGATTGTGTCACACAGGGTATTATCCTGACCCTGTCTCTCCATTGTTGTCCCTGATAGGCCTTGGGTCAGTGAGGGTAGCCATATTTTAGAGTGGGGCCGGCCATATGATCCTCTTTGTTTATCAGCTGTTCTGAGTGGGAATATGATCCTGAAGGCTCGGTGGGCCAGGATGCACTTCATTATCTTTTTCTCCCCCTTGATGTGTTCTCATGTGCTCTAGTCAGGTATCTCTCACTCCCCAAGCTGCAGCCTCAGTGCTGACCTCCAAGGCAAACTCCCTGGTGGAAAGGCGGCTGCCCCTGTAGTTGGAATTGGAGTTGTGTGCTCATGCTGCATTCACATCCTGGATCACGAGGGTTTAAGTTTGGTCCCTCTTTTGCTGTGAAGAAATAAACAATATGCTCCCCTTTGGTGGGTTAGTACCCCACCCCATTCCCTCTCTACACATCACCATCTGCCCCACCCCAGCCCCGCCCCCCCACTCCAGTTGGCTACTTTATGTAGCCCTAGATTTGGTCTGGCCCCTGCCATACTACCCGGCCCTGTCCCCAGGCATTTCTGTATACAGTAGTTTTTCCCCTATACCCCTTTTGCATTTTTTAAAATTAAGCTTACCTCAGCGGACTAATGTTGTACCTGTCCTTTTGCACTTGACTAACTTCACTTAGCATAATTTCCTCCAGTTCTTGCCATGCGGTGATGTGCTTCTTGCATTCATCACTGCTTTTCAGCGATGCATAGTACTCCATTGTATGTATGTACCACAGCTTTTTAATCCATTCATCAGTTGATGGAAATTTGGGCTGTTTCCAACTCCTTGCAATTGTGAACTGCACAGTTCACAATTTTTTTACAAGGCATATTTTTAAAAGGCATATTTGTTTGTTATTTTAGCAGTCCAGAGCACATAGAACATAGTACTGTCATGGCTTGAGTCTTGTGCACTTTAGTCTTCAAAGTAACATCTTGCTTTTCAGCTTTTAAAAAGGTCTTGTGCAGCAGATTTATCCAGTGCAATACATCCTTTGGTTTCTTGATTGCTGATTTTGTGAGCATTGATTGTAGATCCAAGCAAGACAAAATCCTCAACAATTTCAAACTTATCTCCATTTATCATGATGTTCCCTATTGATTCAGTCGTGAGGTTTTCGTCTTCTGTACATTGAGATGTAATTAATTCTGAAGGCTAAAATCCTTGATCTTCATCAGCAAGTGCTTCAAGTCCTTTTCATTTCTAGCAAGCACAGTGTGTCATTTGTATATCATAGGTTGTTAAAAAGCACTTCTATTTCCAACTCATCTTCTTCTTATCTAGAGTATATAAAATCCATTCTTCACTGTCAAATTGTATCTCATTAGCATGAAAAATGTTTTCATGTACAATACTATCTTCATCCTGTTCTGTATATATCTTTGATGTGTATCTCTATTGAAATTTTAATTCTAAGAAGCAGTCATTAATAATCCCTTGTATTTAGGAGATAGCAATCACCTTTGCATTGCATGAGGGCCAGTGGTTTTTTCTCTGTTCCCTTTAACTTTTTGTTTCTCTTTGTCATCTGTTGCATTTATCATCTTTTTCACTTTGTATGCTAGAGAATGACATAATTTGTCCTTAATTGTTCTTCACTCTTTTCTCCCTTTCCTTTATTAGCTAAATCCAGGACTACATTTCATGTGCTGCCAGTTTTAATATCAGCAAACTTAAACCTTAAATCTCAAAAAGCTTTATAAGTGTTAATTATTTAAGCAATAGAGTATCCCTATCAGGCAGGAATTATGATCCCTATTTTATAAGTGGACAAAAGATCTTAACACACAAGTTTGGATGACATTAATACTAGTAGTTCATGTGTAAAATGGTATTATTGCCCTATTTTTGAGATGATATAATAGGATAAGTGGTCACAGAAGTATCACAATTATACTTAAAAAAATGCTGCTAGAAATCATAATGTGAATGGGGTCGGGGGGGGGGTGGAGTGCAGAGTGGAGACCAAAAGCCAGTCTGTAAGCAATTGGACAGCCCCTTACAGAAGGGTTGTGGGGAGAAGATGGGCCAGAAACAGTACAGTGCAGCACCGATGAAACATACAGCTTTCCTCTGGTACTTTAATGTTTCCTTCCCTTGCCCCCCACTATCATAACCCTAATTCTACCTTACCAGAGCATGTACATGGGTACAGACAAGAGCTGGAAACATAGGGCATACAGGACAGATAAACTAATCAGGTCCAATATTGAGAGTAGCCATACCAGGAGGGAAAGGGGAAAGTGGGGAACCTGTCACAAAGACCTACCTATAGAGCCCCCTCCCAGGTTGGGCAACAGGCAAGGGGGTGGAGAGATACATCGGACAGTGCAAGACATGGGAACATAATAATTTGTAAATTGTCAAGGGGTAGTGAGGAATAAGGGAGGGGCATGGAGGGAAATGAGGAACTGTTATCAGAGCTCAAGTAGAAACAAAATGCTTTGAAAATGATGATGGCAACAAAAGTACAAATGTACTTGAGACAATAGTTGCAGGTGTGGATTGTGATAAAGAGTTGTATGAGCCCCAATAAAGTGATTCAAAAGCAAAGAACAAAACCCTTGCTACTGACAAGCCTGTCCCAACTCATCGGGACTGGAGGACAAGGAGGAACTGCCCCATATGCTTTCTTGGCCTGTAATCTTTACAGAAACAGTCCAAGACATCCATCAGCAGGGGGGCCTGTGGCTTCAAATCACCAACTTTTCAGCTAGCAATCACTGTACCACTAGTTTCCCTTAGAAACACGTTTCTCATTATTTATAAGATGTGTAAAATATCTGAGAAGTAGTGCTGCTCTAACAGAAATATCATAACTAGTACTTCTGGTCTCAAGGTTGTGGGAAGTGATGGTCATAGGGCCCATTAGTCCGCTGGACTAAATATTTCCATTTATCTTTTCATTCTGATTAGTCTAATTTCCTCAGGCCAGGGAGAGACCAATCAATGCACCTCAGATAGCTGCTCATGAGCTTTTAAAACCTCAATCGCTACTTACCATCGAATGATTTAATATTGTATTTGTGGACTATGTTATGCCAATTGAGCTTGTTGTCCCCCGAGATGATGGTCCTGATTCCTCAGGCCCTTTTACGCATTCCTCAAGACATTTGGTTATGACTAATAAGTTTTTACATAACTTTTCCCCTTCTATATCTTTCCACATTTATGGATACATTATCAGCAAAGGAAATGGATACATTATCAGCAAAGGAAAATATATTTATGCAAATGTCTGGTTAAATGTATATGTATCAGTGGATATATTCCCACTCTCCATCCCATATTTGCTCAGCCTAAGTGTCCTAACGGCTTCACCAGAAGCACATTGAACATACATTTCTAACAATATTCTGTTGTTGGCAGGATATGAATTCTTCTAAGACATTAGATACTTTATAGAGTCTCTACTTCCTTTTGAATCCTGTGTTCTTAGGCTGGGATACTAAAGAAACAAAACAAAATTATATATGCATAAATATAGAGAAATTTATATCAAGGAAATGGCTCCCATCATTGCAGAAGTGGACAAGTTCAAGTCCAGGAGAATTCCAACTGTAAGAGTCAAATGGTAGGCTGAACGCTTCTTCGGACATGTGTAGCTGAGGAGGTCGATGAATTCAAGGTCAGCAGGTCAGACTTGTGCCTGTAGAGGCAAATAATTCTAAGGTTGGCAGATTATATGGTAAACTGTTGCAATTTCTAGGCCTACAGGGAATATAGAAGGCCATTGGCACAAGTATAAAGAACCGCAGGTGAATGAGCCAGATGCAGAATCCACATCCAGCCATAGCAGATATGCTTTCCATAGCCTCTCCTTATATTGGAAGCAGGCCATATTCCCAAAGACAATTCCTTTTGGTTGATTGCATCAGGGCAATGACCAAAGGATGTCACAGCCCCTCATTAATACTATCACAGCCTGTGAGAGTATTGTTTTAGGTCAGGTCCTGCACATTACTACGTGTTAACTGCCAAGCTACTGAGAATCCCGGCATAACCAATGTGACACAAGATTCATAGCACAAACAATGGTTAGCATTTGACCTCTCAATTGCCTTTACTTTGCGGTATCTTAAAATCTTCTAGTCATTACCTTTTACCAACTAACAAAACCACTTCCACATTTTCGATGTCTGTTCAAGTAACACCCCAATCTTCTGGGGACAAATTGGTCTTTTTATATAGTATTGTTATAATAGGAATATCACAAATCAATGGCCTTTAAAAACAAACATATTTTCTCACATTTTTGGAAAGTTGCTCAAATTCAGGGTGTCAGATCTGGACTATGGCTATCTCTTTTGGCCATGGTCTAGAGCAGTGATTCTCAACCTGGGGATTGTGACCTCTTTGGGGGGGGGGGTGTCAAATGACCCTCTCATAGGAGTCACCCGATTCATAACAGTACTAAACGTACAGTTATGAAGTAACAACAAAAAGAGTTATATGGTTGAGGGGTTGTGCATCACAACATGAGGAACTGTATTAAAAGGTCACATTTTTAAGAAGGTTGAGAATCACTAGTTTGGGAAGAAGACCCTTGTCTTTCCAGATCGTCATGTCTGGACATCTTTCTTCCTCCATTTCTGCTCTGCTTGGCTAGCTTCTTTTATATCAAGATAGAATTCTGTCTTATAATTATGATCATACAAATATCCTCATTTGAGATTATTATCAGTGGCATACACATATTATGGGAGGATATAACTCAAGCAATAATACCCTACTTATTTATTTTAAAGGAAAAAGGTTTTGTTCCCTACAGAATGTCACACTGTGAACAAACGAAGGGGAAAAAAATCAAATTAGGGTATGAAAATGACTTGATTTATACCTACTCTCAGACAGCATCCATGAAATGTAAGTCTGAGGTTTGATTGAAACACAGAGGCAGTAAGGAGGCCTAAAGAGGTTTATAAAACACTCACAACATAATTGCCCTGTGCCAGAAAAAACTGAGAATGTAATCAGCATGTATTGACTGACCCCCTAGCAAGCACCATGACTTCCAGCCTGACTCTCCAGAAGAGCGAACAACTCAGAGTTTCTAGAGGGTGTTCACTCTTTCCCCACTATATTCATGATACTGCCCAACTGTTTCTTTCTCCTTCCACGTGCTTCAGGGATTTTGCATAATCTACTGAAGAGGCCTCCCGGTCCTGGAGCTGGCCTGACAGGAGCCCCTCCCTCTCCTCAGTGTGGCACAGTTTGCAGTGTGATCCTTACAGAGAGCATTCTCTCTCTCTCTGTCTGAATGCGAACACCCTGGTAGCATGTAGACATCGCCAGTCAACATTTTGTACCTATGCTTTTGTTACATTCCACAAACATTGACTGAATGAAGCTGGGCTAAAGATACATGTGGGGGGGGCTGAGCCCCAGTGGTGAAGTGGTTGTGCCCGGGACTGCGACCCACTGGGCTGGCGGTTCAAATCCAGCAGCAGCTCTCCAGGAGCAAGGCTGGGACACCTACTCCCACCAGAGGGCCATGATGCCACCCCCTCCAAAAAAAATGATACAAGTGGGGGTTTCAAAAGCTCACCGAGGAAAATGAAAATGAAA
>PVJH01038992.1:0-16762 GCA_004026705.1 Nesogale talazaci
ACATCATTTGTATCAAGCACATTTGCACATATGTTGCCACATACATTTCCAAACATTTCCACTTGAGCCCTTGGTACAAGCTCCTCTTTAAAAAAAAAAAAAACTCTCCCCTTCCCCTCCCCCGCCTTTTTTTAATGAATCATTTTATTGGGGGGGCCATACAACTCCCATCACAATCCCTAACAACATCAGTTATATGCAGGCCACTTTTACACACCCATTGCCATCATCACTCTCAAAACATCCTCCCTCCCTCCAGGCCCCCTGTATCAGCTCCCTATATTACCCTTCCTCCTCCCCTTCCCCTTGAACCCTTAGTAATTTACAAATTATTTTTTTCATCCTGTACACTATACAGTGTGTCCCAACACTCACTTCCCTGTTGTCCGTGTCCCAGAGAAAAGACTATGTGTAGATCCCTGAAGTTGGTTCTCCCTTTCTATTCCTCCATCCATCCACCCTCCTGGTATTACTACTCCTATTACTAGTCTTGATGGATCATCTGTCCTAAGTTTCCCATGTTTCCAACTTCACTGTACATCTCCTGATCTAGCTGGATTTATGTGGTAGAATTGGGGTCATGATAGTGGGTGGGAGGCAGCATGGGAACTAGAGGAAGGTTGCATATTTCATTGCTCCTACCCTGTATCTTCACCGGCTCATCTCCTCCTTGTAACCCCTCTGCAGAAGGATGTCAACTCACCAATGATGGGCTTTGGGTCCCCAATCTGTACTCCCCTTCATTAATAATAATATAATTTTAGCTCATTGATGCCTGAAACTGGATCACTTCACCACCTCATGATCACACAGGCTGGTGTACTTCTTCTGTGTGGACTTTATTGCTTCTGAGCTGAATGGCTGCTGGTTAACTCAAGCCTTTAAGACCCCAGGTGCTATATCTTTTGGTAGCTGGGCACCATCAGCTTTCTTCACCACATTTGCTTATGCACACATTTGTCCTCAGCGATCATATCAGGAAAGTGAGCATGCAATGTTATGCTTTAGAGTTCTTGAAGCCTGATATCTCATCCCTTTGATACCTCATGATTCCACAAGCTAGTGTGCTTCTTCCATTTGGGCTTTGTTACTTCTGAGCTAGATGGCTGCTTGTTTACTTTCAAGCCTTTAAGTCCCCAGATGCTCCATCTTTTGATAGCCGGGCACCATCAGCTTTCTTCGCCACCTTTGCTTATGCACACATTTGTCTAAAGTGATCATGTCGGATAGTTCAGCATCTTGGAATGCCAATTTAATAGAACAAAGTGTTCTTGAACCAAGGAGATACTTGAGTGGAGGTCCAATGCCAATCTGTTGTCCTACTACTAACCCTATAAATATACACATTAATCTCTTTCCCCATCCTCACTTATATACTCTTAATCAAATTGGCACCAGAGCACATAGCTGTCACAGAGAGATTTTTTTTAATGATTGTTCTAAATGGAAAAGAATTTGCCCCAGAAAAGAATGATGGAATACATGTACAAATATGTCAGATACAATTGATGTATGGTTTGTAACAAGAGTTGTAAGAATCCCCAATCAAATGATTTATAAAAAAAGTAGAATGGCAAATCTAAATCTCTTCACCTTGATATGGACAGCTACCCATGACATAATTGAGGGAAGAAATGTGACTGTGAGACCACTTGTAGTGAAACACATGTGTCTGCATGTATGTAGACCAGGGGTGGTAAGAGCAAGAAAACTGGATTATGAGATGGTGAGTGGATATGTCTTCTCAAAACATCTTGCTGTATTGTCTGAAAATGAAGTATAATGGTCCTTGTGTGTTAGTCTGGGTAGACTAGAGAAACAAATTCATTAACATGAATATGCATATAAAATTTATATACAAGAAGAATGGAACATTGAGAAAGCATCCCCACTCAGACTAGTCCAACATCACAAGTCTGATATTAGCCAATATGTCCGATGCCAATCTATAAAGTCCTCTTCAGACTCAAGAAGGACATGCAGTGATGCGAGGGCAATCACAGACCAGTGGGTGCAGAGTCTTGTGTATTCAGGGGTGATAGAAGCATCTCAGCACTGGCAGGGGCCTCTCTGTGGCTTCTCAAGCATCTCAGCACTGGCAGGAGTCTCTCTGTGGCGTTTCGGGCTTCTGAGGTCTGGTCTGTCAGGGTAAACCCATGAGGCTTTTCCTTCGGGATGTCTCATAGGAAATCAGTCTTGTCAGTTAGAGTGTCTCCAAGGGCCTGAGTAGTGAGTCTTTCACCTCCATGGAGGAAATACAGCCAGATTTCTGAGAATTCTCAGGAGAAAGCCATGCCTACACTGCAGTCTCGTTGACTATCTCCAGATTGACAGGCTAGACTCCACCCATACACTCCCAATCCTGAAGTTGACATCAGATTAGTGACCGCCACATCTTGCTTTAAAAATCAGAAAAGTGAAGCTACATATTTAAAGTAAATTTTATTTGTTTGACTTTGAAAAAAAAATATCTTTTACCAAGAAATTCTTTGTCATCAGACTGGATCATTTTTCCCTTCTCTATCCTGACTTTATTTTCCCAAATAGGAGAGTACACAAAATGTGTGAAGTACCATTTTTCCCTGAAAAGAGTTTCCAAACGTATGGTTTAGGACAAGGGCTTTGCTCTGTGGGCCTTTAGCCTTGTGTGTAAAGTAAAAGATGACATAGAGAAAATTGGTAATGGGATTCGCAATGGTTTCACAAAACCGATCCCTGACTTTTCCCCTCAATTTTACATGTATTTATTTATATTATTATTATCATAGAAAAGAATACATTTAAATTATATTCTTTTATTTTTGGAGTATAACATATACAAAGAGAAACTTACTGTTCGTAATGGCACAGCCTGTCCTGTGAGAGTAGTGACAGTGTCCCAGTAAATGTCTTTGTCTGCGACTCTTCTTCGTCCCTCTTCCCTACTCACTGCCTCCACATAGTCTTCAAAGTATTTTCCTTTGGTGTGGAAAATCTTCTTTTCCCACTTTATAATAATGGTATAAGGAAATATTTATGACATTGCTGAGCATCATGTCTTCCAATTTTGTTCACATCATGAAGTGTTTGACCATCTCCATCACTGTTTTTTAGAGATGCCTTATATTCCGGTGTGTGTGTGTGTGTGTGTACCAGAGTTGATGTACCCATAACTCCACAGATGGGGCGTTTGGTTGTTTCTGTCCTCCTTTTGCTATTATAGAAATTGCTGTGATAAATCTGCATTTATCTGTTTGGGTTTTCTTCTTTATTTCCATGGGGTGTGTGTTAGGCAGGGTTCTCTAGAGAAACCAAACCAGGACCCCTGTGACTGGTTGGCTGGGTAGATGAATGGATGGATATATAGGTAGGTAGGTAAGTAGGTAGGTAGGTAGGTAAGTAGGTAGGTAGGTAGGTAGGTAGGTAGATGACAAATAGATAGATAGAAAAATAATAGGTAGATAGGTAAAGAGATGATAGATAGTTGATAGGTAGGCAGGTAGAGAGATGATTGATATAGATTATGTATAGATAGATAGGTAGAGGAATGATAGATTGATAGATAGATGATAGGTAGGCAGGTAGAGAAATGATAGATGATGTATAGATAGATAGATAGATAGATAGATAGATAGATAGATAGATAGTTGATAGGTAGGCAGGTAGAGAAATGATAGATGAATGATAGGTAGATAGATGATAGGTAGGCAGGTAGATAGATGATAGATAAATGATGATAGAGATAGATAGATAGATAGATAGATAGATAGATAGATAGATAGATTTTATACATCAAGAGGGAATATAACCGTTCACTAGACCACATGGCAGTAATAGATCCCTAATGATTTTGTTGGGGGGTTCACCGAACCACTTGTTAAAATGACATTGTCTCAGGGTTCTCTCCAAGCTGGGTGGCTGCCCCATGTGGAAATCACCCATTGCTATTCCTGACTCTCTGCACCTCCCAGTTCATTCCGTCCACAGGCATAACGAATTAGACAGAACTGTGCAGGCCATATGGCTGTACTTGTGTCATAGAACTTGTTAAGCGTTTAATGACATGCCACATTTTCATCCCCTCGAGTTTGCTGCTCCAGGCAAGAGACAGAGACCATTCAGAGAAAAAGTACCATATAACCCCAAAGTGACAAGCAGTCGTTCATTTCAGCTTGGCATTACCCCCCAGGTTCCCGCGAGATGCTATGAATGAAGCATGCAGTCTTTGAAAAGTGTTCAATGAGCTAAAAGTATCCTGAGCACAGCCAAGTGCCGCAGAGCAAAGGGGGACTTTCAAAGACGGACACAAACGTGTTCCGAGAGGGCAAGCCCGTTTCCGATCAATCAAACACCGTGACTGTTGGCTGCTTGTAGGCTTTCCTCCCACGAAGGGGATCCTGCTCTTACAGTGAAAAGAGGTTTAAGGATAGATCACCCAGCCGATGAAGATCGGATAGAAGCGAATGATATTGCGAGTGAGGAGCATTATGGGGGTATCTTCAACAGTTTTATTGTTTGGTTGTTGTTGTTTTGGCCAGGGGTTATCTAATATTTTTCATTAACAGTTTAAAGACGTTTCTTATACCACAATCTAGTTTGGGGTGCCTCTTTTATTGTTCTTATTTATTAACTCTATGAAGTGATAAGCTTTCTTTCCATATACTGGAATTTTTGAATTTATATATATATATATATATATATATGTAAAATTTTCTTTTTGCGCATCACTGCCCTCTGATGGTCATGGTCATGGGAGCTACCCAGTGCTGCTCCTGAGAGCCTCCACTGGATTTGAACTGCTAAGCCAGCGGGCCGCAGTTCTGCAGTCAACCCCTTATGCCACTGGAACTCAGCCTGATATATATGTATATAATTCTTTGTTTCAAGTATATATATGATTATTTCAAGTATATATGTGTGTGTATATCTATAGATATAGATATGTGAAACCATCATTAGGGCAGTGAACAAGTTGTGAAATTGTTTGAATCCCACCACTGGTTAAAAAACAAAACAAAAACAAAACAAAACAGATGCTAGAGGGAAGGATAGCAAGGGCTCAATAGAAAGTGTCTAGAAAAGAATGATGGCAACATATGTACAGATATGCTTGATACAATTGGTGTATGGATTATTATAAGAGTTGTAGGAACCCCAAATAAAAGGATCTTTTAAATAAATCCAATTAAATTTTAAAATGACAATAGAGGACTCTAAAGGAGGCCCACATTGGGGAGGCATATGGGAAAGAGAGTGTGTTAGTCCGGGTAGACTAGAGGAACAAATTTCATAGACACGCATATAGACATAAGGAAAGGGTTTATATACAAAAGGAATGTGACACTAAGAAGGCATCCCAACCCAGTCCAGTACAAAGTCATAAGTCCAATATTAACCCATATGCCAGAAATCAGTCTACAAAGTCTCCTTCCGACTCACGAAGTCACAGGTCAGTGGGTGCAGAATTCCGGCGCTGGCAGGGGTCTCCCCATGGCTCCTCGCTTCCAGGGCTCAGCGTCCATCAACAGCATGCTGCTACAGCTTCAGAGGTCTGGCTCCATCAGGGCAAAGCCATGTGGTCTCTCTGCCGGCTCCTCTAGCTTCTCGGATGCTGCCATCTTGTCTTTTCCATGACTCATCGCCTCTGAGACTAACTCCCAACAACTGGGGAAGATAGCTTCTCATCTTCACGAGGGAAATATCGTGAGATTTCCCAGAAGTCTCAGGAGAAAGCCATGCCCACAAAGAGGCCTCATTGGCTACTCAATGGCTATCTCCAGATTAACAGAATAGACTCCACCCCTACATTTTCAATCATAAAATTCACATAAGCACATGACTGCCACAGAGAGCTTTTCTGTCTGTTTTGTTCTTAGAGACCTTCCCATTAATTCTGACTCCTGATGACCCCCAGTCTGCAGATTCAAAACTTCCTTTGCGCTTGCTTCTCAAGGTTATGACTTTTTTTTGGGGGGGGGGGCAATCACTGCCCTTTCGTGGTCTTGGGAGCTACCCAGTCTTGCTCCTGGAGAGCAGCTGCTGCATTTGAACTGCGAAGCCCGTGGGCCACAGTCCAGCACTCAACCACCACACCACCAGGGCTCAGCCCAACGCTATGACTTTTAACAGTGATCTTCTTGGGCATGTCTGGGTGGGGTCCAACTTCAAATCTTTTGATTGGGAGTTCAGCACATAACCATCATGCCATTTAAGGACCCTGTGGAGAAAAGGCAGTATTGGAGTTGATGTTTCTGTTAGGTGCCTTCTAGTTGGTTCTGATTCAAAGCCACTCCATGTGAATCAGAAGGAAAGACCGCCCAGTCCCTCATAGCTATTGTTATGCTTGATCCTGTTGTTGCAAAGAGCATGTCCATTCACCTCCTCAAGGGACTTCCTCTTTCTCTGCCCTTCAGTTTCACTGAGTGTGGCAGTTACATCATCTCCTGTCAACTTAAGCAAAGGGGTGGAGTCTAGCCTGTCCATCAGGTCATAGCCAATGAGGCTTCCATGTGGGCGTGGCCTTCTCCTGAGGATTCTGGGAAATCTCATGGTATTTCCTAATTGGAGTTGAGAGACTTAGGATCAGTCTCTTGGAGATGCTCTACTGACAAGACAAGGTGGCAGCATGCTGATAGATCCTGAGTCCTGGAGGAGCTGGAGTAGAAGCCACATGGGCTTATCCTGATGACACCAGACCTCTGGGGCCAGAGAAGCCACGTTACTCCTGCCAGTGCTGGGATGTTTGGGAGGCCACAGGGAGACCCCTGTCAGTGCTGAGATGCTTCTACCACCACTGGATACACAAGACTCTGCATCCACTTGCCTGTGATTGTCCTGGCATTGTTGCATGTGCTTTGTGAGTCTGAAGAGGACTAATGGATTGGTATTGGACATATGGGCTAATATCAGACTTATGGACTTGGACTGGACTGGGTTGGGATGCTTTCTCAATGTTTCATTTCCCTTGAATGTAAACATCTCCCTTACATACATAGGTGTGTTTGTGGATGTGTTTCTCTAGTCTACCCGGACTAGCACACAGTTTGTCAGTCATGTGCATTTTCTTAAGCCAAGATGAGCTTTCTACTCTCAGGTTTTGGTGTTTCCTCAGCTGGGCTATTGACTAAAAAAGTGTGTGAGAGTCTAGATTTCCCCCCCTAGTGAATAAGGAAACCTAAATTACTCTTGGACTCTTTCACAATGATGCCAATAAATAAACTCAAACCCAACCCACTGCTTTTGAGTCAGTTCGACCTCAGAGTAAACTTGTAGAACAGAACAGAATGCCATCCACCGGCGCCCCACCCCGCACCCCACTATAGAGTTTCCAAGACTGTAAATCGTTCTCCCCAGAAGCATCTGGTGAGTTCACAGTGGCAGGTAGATTCGAACTCTTGCCCTTCTGATCAGCATCAAGCATGCTAACCAAGGTGCCACCTTCTGGGGCACATGTTATAGATGCGTGTTGACTTTCAAAGCCAACATAGACTGGAACTTACATGATGGCTTTGACAGAGGAAAGTATGAACATATAGATGGTGTGTTGATGATGTTTTAAGAATCTATGCAAAGGATACCAGTAATTTTCTTGATCTTCGAAATGCTTTGTGCTCAATGTTTTCCAGTATTTTCTTTCTTTTGTTGGACCATGATTTCTGGACCTGTTTGAAAGACAGCAAACGATAGGTCCAGTGTTGGTGTGTTTTCTAGAGAAAAAGATTGAAAAAGGCTAGCTCATCAAGTTTGTCTTTGTTTTGCTTTGTTTTTAAATAGACGCAAGCCAACCTTAAACTTCTCAATTGGTGTTGCTGATCCTTTAGGTACTGTTGCCCTTGTAGAAAAATATTTTCTGGGTTTTCCTCCCAGAAGAACTGGTCAGGGGCCACAGGTGAGTGTGCTTCATCGATGTATATTGAGGAGGCTTATGTGGCTCCATGTTCCCAGACCCGATGTGACATGTCATACGAATGAGTTTGAAGAGTCCCTCCCAAAACACGGCTATAACAGTGCGTGTCAGCCATTTGTGTTCGTTTTTGTGAAGTCTGTGTCCAATAAGAACAGAAGGGAAATGCTCCCCGGGATCCTTGGGCTAGACATTTATGAATGCGTACCTGCTTCTGACAACCCTTGGAAACACAGAGTTTGGGCTTCATTTTCTTTTACTGATGAAAAAATGAGACACAGGGCACAGGCACGGGCACAGCTTGCCCAGAATCACAGCGAGTGGCAAACAGCAGACCTGAGATTCAAACCATTGTCATTGTGAAGAGAGTGTATTTGTGAACCAGTGTGTGATGCTTCCTGCAGTTCTGAGCTCGGGGTGGGGTGGGGGGCGTCCCCACTTGGGACGTGTCATAATCATGCACATTATTCCAGAGGTGTGCTCGAGTCACTGAGGGTAAAGCAGCAGCTCTAATAATAGAGAAGCTAATGTGCTTCATTTTTTTATTCATAGCAAGAACCAATGACTCATTGGCTGAGTCTTCAACGTCTCAGGGCTGTGTTCCTCTTCCATCCTGTTTATGAGTACAGAGTGTTCTCATAAACAACATGTGTCCATGTGGCTTAGGCTCATAAGCACAAGGCCAGCAGTTCGAATCGCCAGTCCCTCGGCAGGAGAAAGACAAGGTTTTGTCTTCCTGTAAAGAGTTACGGGCGGGCTGAGCCAATGGTGTAATGGTTGAGTGTGGGACTGCGGCCCACTGGGTTGGCGGTTCAAATCCAGCAGCAGCTCTCCAGGAGCAAGGCTGGATCTCCTACTCCCACCAGAGGGCAGTGATGCCCCCCCCCAAAAAAAGAGTTATGGGATCAGAAACCCACAGGGGCCATTCTTCTCTGTGTCACAGGGTCTTTGTAAGGTGGAATCTCTATAAGGTGGGTTGTTTGGTTGGTTGGTTGGTTGATTGATTGTTAGTTGGTTGGTGGGCTGCTTGGTTGTTGGTTGATTAGTTGATTAGTTGGTTGGTTGGATGCTTGGTTGATTGTTACTTGGTTGATTAGTTGGTTGATTGATTGGCTGCTTGGTTGTTGGTTAGTTGTTAGTTGGTTGATTGATTAGTTGATTTGTTGGTTGATTGGGTGCTTGGTTGATTGTTAGTTGGTTGGTTGGTTGGTTGTTGGTTGGTTGGTGAGCTCCTTGGTTGTTGGTTGGTTGATTGATTAGTTAATTGGTTGATTGTTGGTTGACTGGATGCTTAGTTACTTGGTTGGTTGGCTGTTTGGTGGGTTCATTAGTTTGTTGGTTGATTGGTTGCTAGTTGATTTGTTGGTGGGCTGCTTGGTTGTTGGTTGGTTGGCTGCTTGGTTGGTTGATTAGTTGGTTGGTTAGTTGGTTGGTTGGTTGTTGGTTGGTTGGTGAGCTGCTTGGTTGTTGGTTGGTTAGTTGGTTGATTGATTAGTTGATTGATTGGTTGTTGGTTGATTGGCTGCTTGGTTGGTTGGCTGTTTGGTTCGTTGATTAGTTTGTTGCTTGCTTGGTTGGTTAGTTTGTTGGTTGACTGGTTGTTAGTTGGTTTGTTGGTGGGCTCCTTTGTTGATTCTAGTTCCTTAGGATGACCAGAGTAGCTGAGCACAAAACACATGGTTTTCAAGAGCAGACATGTATTTTTCTACACATCCTACATGTGTCCAAGCCAGAAGTCCAAATTCAGGGTCCTCACCGTGTGGATTCCCCAGGACTGTGAGAGAGGGTTGTCCCTCTCACCTCGCCTCCCAGGCCTGCAGGGTGGCCTCAGCATTCCTGTGCCGCTGAGGGCTGCAACTGAATCCGTCATCACAGGCCACCCGTCCCCCCCGGCTGGCGCCTGGGTCAGTGTGTGCCTTTCTCTCTTTGCACGGCATGCTCTGGGATGAGGACCCACCCCTGCCCCAGGAGGACTTCAGAATGCTGCAATATTATTTGAATGGTAGACTTCTAGGATGGCTGCAATATTATTTGAATGGTAGACTTCTAGGATGCCAGCTTGAAGAGAGACTGTGGAACTACCCAAGGGGTGGGAGAATGCCACTTCTATCTAATTTGGGGGAAGACAGACCTGGAAAGGGCAAGTTCAACAGCACCTTGTGACCTGGCATGGATTTGCAGGCTAAGGGGGTGGGTAGCAGCTATCATTGGCACCCGACTGATATAGAAACACCTCAAAGGCTGTCAGGTGGCAGGTATTCCCAGATGTGATTTGAAGGTGAGCAGGTTCTGTCGGAAGAGTGAAATCTCTCTGAGTGACAGCACCATGCCCCACCAGAGCTAGGGGAAGTAAAAGATCAAACTTCACTTGGCTTGGGGAGGACCACTGGTGCTTAGACACACGTCACACCTTGTGGAGCACAGAGGAATTTGTTTTGTTCTGTACACTCCTTGGGAGGGAGAAAGAGGTAGTGTCTGCTCCGGTCAAGACTCCTTCTATGATGTCCTAAAAGGTTGTGAGGAGATAAAATCAGCCCACCAGCACTCGGTCCGTATTACTCTTTGAAGAGCTGCCTAGTGAGAACGCATGGAAAATGTGTTTGCTTCTACACTGGTGTTCAAAGTATACATGTATGGGAGCGGCGGGGAGGAGATATCACAGGTCATATTAAGAATTGTTCTAATGGGACCATCCCTCTGTCCGGTGCTTACTCCCCATGTTGTGGGGCCCAGGAGATGTGCAGGAAACACAGTAGAACATGAGGTGGTGGAGTGGGAGGAGGGTGGCTCTAGCCCCAGTAGTTAGACTGCAGTCATCCGCAGGCATGCAAAACAGAGTAGAAGGCGATGCCAAACACAGAAAGATCGGGATTCTCTTTGTGCATGAGAATCATGTTTATAATTTGAATGGAGTGCATGCTCAGAAGTGCTTTCTTCATTCTTTATCTGATACTGTGTTGTTTTGTTTTTCTCAAAGCACTGTTAAGCTAGTTCCTTTCCTAGCTCTCGGGGGTGATCCTTCCTGGACCAACTCTTCTAGAAGTAGAGCTAAGAAAAGACCTGGTACCTACAAGAACTGTAGACCAACCTACCACTGTCAAGTAGCAGAGCATACTGTCCTAAGCTCAAGTCATAACCTCAGTTGGCCAAAGATGTTGAGAAGAGCCAGGCCAAACAGAATCAGGGTTCTTTGAGGAATAAAGGGTTCAGAGAGATGTGAGGAGCATTCAGTATCTGAAGGACCCCTGACTATACATCATCGGAGACAGCCGTTCCCACTGTCTTTTGATGGCAAGCAAAGAGGGCCAAGGCTTACCAGAATAAAGACGTTGGAATCAATTTCAAAGAAGACAGTGTGACCCCTGGAAAGCATTCAAGTAAGGAACAGTGTGTGTCTCCCTCCTAGGAATCTTCAAGATCATGAGCAATTAAGCTTTGTGGCATGAGTGAAGGCTGTACATTTAGAAAGCATTTGAATGGGCTCCACAGCCTCCAGGTGATGAAGTAGCTTGACCCCTCAGATCTCCACTCACGAAGTGCAGCAATTTGTACGGGTTTTAAAGGTGCTTGTCTTGAGTTAAAAAAAAATCTAATTGACTTCATTTTCCTCCTACCGCATTTCTATGTTAGACGTTCTTCTAATTGCCGTGGGCCTTCCTTGAGGCAGGGTTTGTAGATTTTGGAGAGAACAGGCACCCTTCTCTGCTCACCATCATCTTGTCTCCAGCTTCATCAAGTTACCGTTTATTTTGGGGGCCAGAAGATGACTTGGCAATAAGCCACACCCAGTTTTTAGAGCAGGAAAACAAGAAAAAAAAATAGTCTGAACCAAATAGTACCAGTAAGCTAACATGTTCTGGGGTACCACACCTTTGGACCGTAAGGCACACCCTTGAATAAGGCACACCTTCGTTTCCCCCTCCCCCTCCCACTTTGGAATGTGTGTGTGTGTGTGTGCTTTTTGTCCAAAAAATGCAGTATATCTAAGCCTAGAATCTTAACACTGATCAGATGAACGATGACTGGGGGAGAGGCATGTTACACACAGGGGATCAGACAGCTGCAACTTGAAAGGTTCGATAAGAACCTTGAGTGGCCATACAGTTATGTACAGTGGGAGAGGCACAAGAGCCCTGGTGACGTTGTGGGTACACATTGCACTGGGATCCACATGTTCAGAGGTTCAAAATCACCGGCTACTCTGCAAGAGAAAGATGGGGCTCTCTACCTCGGTAAAGATGCTAAGCCCTGGTGGCATAGTGGTTGTGCACGGGACTGTGGGCCACTGGGTTGGAGGTTCAAATCCAGCAGCAAGGCTGGGTCTCCTACTCCCCAAAAAACCAACAACAACAACAAAAAGATGCGCAGTCACAGAACCCCACTGGGCAGTCCTCCTCCATCCTGCGTATCACGGTGAGTCTGCACAGGGAGTCAGCGATGCATTTGGTTTGGGTTTGGGGAGAGAACCCGCTCAGAAAAGGAAAGTGACAGTGCTCATGCAAGCCAAAGAATATACAATCAGTGACACCAAATGGTACATAGAGAAAGTGCTGGCTGGTTTGCTGTGTGTCGTATCAACAACAAATAATTTCAAAAGCAAACGGGACCAAAGTATGGGATGGAAGGTTGCAGGCTTAGAAGGTGGCCGTTTGGGAATGATTTAATTATAGGGGGAATTCAGGACAGATGATCCTTTCAGAACCAGTGATGAGAGGGTGGAGGGAAGGTGGAGTAAAAAGGGGGGACCCATTGTAGGAATCTACATATAATCTCCTCCCTGAGGTATGGATAACAGGGAGGTGGGTGAAGAGAGACATCAGGCAATATATGATATGATAAAATAATGATAATTAGTAAATTATTAAGGGTGGAGGTGGGGGGAGGGAGGGAAACATGAGGAGTTGATACCAAGGACTTAAGTAGAAGGAGGATGCTTTGAGAATGATGATAGCAACCAATGTACAAATGTGGTTTGCATACAATAGATGTATGTTTTGATTGTGATGAGTTGTATGAGGCCCCAATAAAATGGTTTATGTGTGTGTGTGTGTGTGTGTGTGTGTGTGTGTATACATTCTCCTCAGTGCTGGGGATATGTCTGTGTTGAATGAAAAAGCTTCATCTGCATGTGCCATTTTTAAAAATGCAAATGGCCTTCATGAAAAATACAAGTACATGAAAAATGTTTTGAATAATTTTAAAATATCTAAATAAATAAAAAATTAAATATTTATATAAAGTAGCCAAGGGGTGAACCAATGAAAGGCTAAAAAGACAAATATTATTCGGCAGTGAAAAGGCATGGGAAACTGATGCATGTGGCGATACGACAGGGAGACCGTGAAAATACTGCTTGGAGTGAAAGTTTGAATCCATGAAGCTGCGCGCTCCCGATGGGTGTCTGCCACGCGGAGGGGCCTGGAACAAGAGAAAGACCCTGGTGGGCATGAAGCTCGGACAGCTTGAACTCACAGAGTTTGCGACTTTCTGGTTTGGTCTCGGGCTCAGTGTGCAGAAGGAGAGCGTGTGGTCAACACTGCTCTGCAGAACAGGCCTCTCCAAGGCTGCTTTTTCCTTACGTGGTGATCGCAGCGCCTCCGATGTTTGCCGCGTGGTTATTTCTAGATCCCCTGGCCTGGGGAGATCTTGTTTCAGGAAACAGCCCAGGATCTATTAGGGGGTTAGCAGAGAGGGTGCTCCGTTGGTTTAAAAATGTTTTTTTTTTTAACGACTGTCTTTAAGGTCGTCTACGTACGCAGATTGCCAGAGGCCGGTCCCGGCATCCACATTCTCGGTGGCTTTTCCTGGAGCCCAGCAAGCCCCCTAAACACTGCCGGGCCTTCCCCGCTTCTCTTAGAACGCTCGCTCCAGGACCCACGCAAGACAATGGCTCTCCCAAAGGCGGTGAGCAAACCTGGAACCTTCTGCTATGCCTTATGCGGCGTCATCTGGACCCAACGCCTTCGAATTTAGTGGGCTTGGGCTGGATGCTGTAGTACTTTGTTATTATTGATCCGACGCGGCATTTGAAAAAAAGGGCTTGATATATATTGTAGATTGGAACGATGCACCTTGGCCCGGGAGCTACTGACTGCCTAGCGGAAACTGAAGTTCTTTGCAGGACGCTACTGGGAGGCTTGGAAAGGGGTGTGGGAAATGGTTGGGAAAGGGGCGTGGAAATGGTTGCCCCGCCCATGTTATCCTGCACCGTGACCCCGTGGCTTGAGTTATTTGTTAATTTGCAGAAGTGACACATTTTACATTCGCCTTCAATTTAACGCTGCATTGTGACTTGGATGAAAGCATGTGAGCTTTCCATTGTGCCCTGGTGCAGTATTCTTTCCTGGCCAGCAGTGTAAAACCATTCTCCCCATGTCTCAGGGTCCCTGGTTCAGATGTCTTTCTTCCCTAACTCTTGCTGCCTTCTGAGCTTGGTCTTTGGACAGAATTGCACTTTGGGTCACGCAGGAGTGATTATTCTGTGGAGTCATTTCTCCCTGGTGTTATTGTCCTCTTCCTAGGCCAAGTTTTTTTTAAATTGTTTTAAATTGGGGCCTCTCATGACAATCCATACACATATCCATTGTGTCAAGCACCTCTGTACATATATTGCTGTCATTTGTCTCAAAACATTTTCTTTCTGCTTTACAACCTTGGTATCAGCACCTCACCGCCCCCCCCCCCCACGCCTTCATGAACCCTCAACAATTTATAAATTATTATTATTTTGTCATGTCTTACACTGCCCTATGTCTCCCTTTGCCCACTTTTCTGTTATCTGTCCCCTTGGGAGGAGGTTCTATGTCCATCATTCTGATCGGTGCCTCCTTATGCCCCCCAAACCCTTCCTTTAGCCTTCCAGTATCACTACTCTCAATATTGGTCCTGAGAGGTTTATCTGTCCTGCATACCCCGGATTTCCAGCTCTGGTCTGTGTCAGTGTACATCCTCTGGTCTAGTCAGATTTTTTAAAGTAGAATTGGGGTCATGATAGTGGGGGAGGGGAGGGGGCAGGCAGGGTGGGGGGGGGGGTAAGAAGCATTAAAGAACTAAAGCAGTGGTTATCACATTCCTAATGCCTCTTCTCTTTCATACAGTTCCTCGTGTTGTGGTGACCCCCTCCCACCATAAATTTATTTTCATTGCTACTTCATCGTTGTCATTTTGCTCCTCTTATGAATCGGGCGACCCCTAGGAAAGGGTCGCTTGACTCTAATTTTGTTTTCCCTGGTGGTCATCATCACCCCGTTGTGGCATTTCAAGAAGCCGTCCTTTGTAGTTGGCCTGTATGCCCACGAAGGGACCCTGATGGCAAGCGATTACGTTGGGTTTGGGTTGGCGTCCCCTTGGGTCTGCGTGAGAAAGCCAGCGTGGGCAGCTGCTTCCCTTCAGAGCACAGCCTAGCGCCTTCTCCAGCAATTTGGCATCGGAATCCAGTTAGAAATTGGCGCCCTGGGGGCGCTGAGTCGATGATGTGTTGGAGCTGCTAACTACGAGGTCCGCGGTTTGAAACCACCAGTTGCTCCGAGGGAAAAAGGTTTCCTTCTCTGTGACCCGTGGCAGCCTGGCAAGCCCACGGGGCAGTGTGACCCTGTCCTTTAAGGTCCCTAGGCGTCAAACTTGACTGGGCAGCAGTGAGGAAGGAGACGTCTGCGTCTAAACAAGCCAGTATTCTGCTGGGAGGGACTCCCATGTCATCGCTCGCAGAGGCTTTAGTTGCTTCGTGCCAAACAACTTTTGGCCTTGGTCCCAAACCTCGACCTGTGGAATTGCAAAATTCAGAAGCCAGGGTGAGATGGGTTGAGGTGAGGAGAGGTGGGGTGGGGAGAGTGTTGGGTAACGCTCTGTCGGCCTCGTCTTGTTTCGTCTTGCACCGAGCAGCGCCGCTCTCCAACAGCATTCCCTCACCTCTTGTCCTGGGGTCACCTTTGGACGATGCTCACCTTTCCGACGCGTCCATCGTGGCATCGCACACGCGGTAGGCGCCAGTCTAGTGTGAGCCCAACTCGATGTGTGTGTGTTAGGAAGCGAGCAAAATGCTGGTGTTTCCCCGTATTGTGGCAGTGCTTCGTGGCGCCAGTTGGCAGCCTAGCCAGCAATACCTGTAGCGTAGGCTTTCGGGATGGGCCAGGGGCTGGGTGAGGCTGCTGGCAGGCGTGTTCTCCCATGGAACCTGTGGTGGTTACATCTGGTGTCAACTTCAGGCTTCCGCGTGAAGGGGCGGGGTTTAGGCAGTCAATCAGGCCGCAGGTTGACGACCTCATTTGGATTTGCCAAGGAGATGCATACTATGAGAGGAAGGCCAGCCTCCGATATATACATCACGGATCCGGTAGGCGCAATTGTACAGCGATAATTTTTTTCCAATGATTTTATTCGGGGCTCTTACAACTCTTATAACATTCAATACATCATTTGTATCAAGCATATTTGTACACATGTTGCCATATTCATTTCCAAATATTTTCCACTTGAATCCTGGGTATAAGCTCCTCTTTCCCCCTCCTTTTTTTTTTTAATGAATCATTTTATCGGAGGCTCATATACCTCCCCTCACGATCCATACATCCATCAATTGTATGCAGGCCACATTTTCACACTTGTTGCCATCATCACTCTCAAAACATTCTCCCTCCACTTAGGGCCCCAGTACCAGCTCCCCATATTTCCCTTCCTTCCCCTCTCCCCTCCCCCATGAACCCTTAATAATGTACAAAGTATTATTACTTTTTCATATTATACACTGTCCATTGTGTTCCTTCATCACTCATTTCCCTGCTGTCCGTGCCCCAGAGAGAAGGTTATTTGTAGATCCCTGTTGGTTCCTCCTTTCTATTCCACCATCCCGCCACCCTCCCAGTATCACCGCTCCCACCACTA
>PVJH01038993.1:0-15700 GCA_004026705.1 Nesogale talazaci
ATCAAAGAACTAAAAATCATAACATTGTGTGCCCACTTTCCTGATAGGATCACTGAAGATAAATATGTGCATCAGAACATGTGGTGAAGGAGCTGACAGTGTCCAGGACCATATGGTTTTCAATGGCAGGTTTTTTTTGAAGACAATGGCCAGGCCTTTCCTCTGAGGGGTCTGTAGCCAAACCTGAACGTTGAACCTTCTGGTGGGCAGGTGAGAGTGAACTATTTATCCCACCCAGCCACTGTATAGTTTGACTGATGGTTAAACTAAATGAAGCCCACACATTTATGTCAGAACCATACAATTCCTATAAATAAAAGATTTCTGTCTGGAGACAGAAGTACAGAATCAGGATGCTTCAGATACTCTATTGTTGCTTTAAGTACTGATACCCCAGAGCAAACTTTCAGCTTGGGGAAGGGAGGAAGTGGGAAGCCAAACTGAAGCAGACTTCACTTTTCAGCACCCCAAAGAAGTCTGCCAACCCCCTGCCGAGCAAGGAAGGGACTGAGGCAGCAGGTGGAAAGCTGCCAACAAGAGTCAGGGACATAGGTGTTTGTGTGATGCACACCTCTTCATTGCACCTACTGGTCACCGAGTGGGTTTGAGTTTTGTTTCATTTGAAAGCTTACCCCCTGTAAGGAGTGTTGGTTCTTGTTTATTGTGTAGTGGTTGTTCTTCAGGAGGAAATCTTCCTGGAATTTAATGGCAAGAAGAAGGTTCAGCCCAGTGAAGAGCCTCCATTCCTCTGTTCTTCCGATGGTCAATTTCTAGGCAGAGGGGAGCCATGCCAGCCCAGCACCTCTCCTAACTTACTGAAAGTTTTGCCAGCAGCGCAAGCTGCTTACCCACTATGAATTTCTTTTCTCTTTCTTCTGCTCTTCCCTGGCTGAAGAACTGGGCTCGAATAATTCTCGATCTTACTGACTGGCTATTACCTAGTTAAGTTAGCAGGGCATGCTTCATCCTCTCAGTCTTCAGTAGAGCAAGACGGACAAAAGGAAAGGCTACTAGGTCATCCAATCCCCAGGTCTGTCATGACACCCTCCCTCCCTCCCTTTAGCCTCAATGCTAACATGCATCCAGACTCTATCTAGTGGGGGAGGACAAGGGGATGAAGATATCTCCAGGGATTAGGAAAGCAGGAGCTGACAAGTTCCTCAGACCCCGGAACTCTCAATGTCAGAGCCGTTAGAATAATCGTATGCTTCACTATGTTAATTCATATGGCAAACACAGGTTCTTTTAGCTGTCTCAATAAATATAAATTTATACTTATCATAAAATATATTAATGATTGATTTGAACACTCTCAGAATAATTTGATGATTTGTGTAACAGTATCATGTGCAAGCAATTTATAATATATGTAATATATATATAAAGGGTGAAATATATGGTACTAAAGTGAAATACCTTGAAGAAACTTTGATTTATATATTTAGGCTACAAATTTTAAACACAATTATTAAAACTAGAAGAAACTCAAGAAGATAACAACAGAAAACAAGCTCACCCAGTATTGTAGGAGTGCTTCTATAGCTCTGAACTCAAAAGGTAAGGGGTACGTGACAAGCTGACCTTCTTCAGCCAACTGTGAAGGAAGTTCCCGGAATAGCCACTGTTCCAAGTTTAAATGACGGTAATCTAGTATGAGAAGGCACTCTGGAGTGATCACAGCTTTTAAATACTGCAAAAACAAAGAATAAATGTGAGTGTGTGGGTGTGTATAGACACACCCCACCTTTATACACACACACACACACACACACACACACACACAAAGTCATATGCAAGCTGTAAGAAAAAGATTTCCTAAAATAGAGTTTGACAGTTCAAAATTCTAGATTAAGCCTAAAGTCTAAACCAATGTAAAAGTCACTGTTCATTTCAAAGGGATGAAGGCATATGAAAGGACACCTAAAATACAAGGGGGTTGAAAAATATGTGTGGAAAGTGTCAATATCTTTTAGTTCAATTTCCCAAACTTTTCAAAGGTCTTTGTATATGTAACTTTAAAAATTTTACCAAAGTCTGTTATATTGAAATTATAAGTGTAAATCTTGGCCTTGATTGCTTAGAAAAGGGTGAAATAAATTATTTGAAAGTGGAAGACTGGCATCCTTATGCTACTGGAGCATAAAGTAGTAAGAACAATTTCTGGCTTTTATATTGAAATTTTTATACAGAAAAGTTGACCTTCTGAAGCAAGCAAGTCCCATGCCTACTGCACGACCGATACCACCTATGTGACTTTTCATCGACTTAAGTCCCATCACAAAACTGATGTCACAGTAGTCCTGAGTCTGGTATGCTCTGAATGTACAAGGGAACATAGACTACACCTTATGAAAGTATTCCTCAAAGTAAAAATTTAAACTGAGGTTATAAAATGTAAAGGCTCTTCTGGCTCTTTGGAAAACAAGCAAAATTACACACATAATCGAATGCAATTAATCACATGTTTATAAAGAAAGATTTCTGTGCTTACTGAATTTTGGTAAGAGCATATGTACATACTTGTAAAATAAATTCCACTCTTCAGTAATGTATCAAAAATGAGAAAATGTCCTATGCTTCATGTAGGTATTTTAATTCCAAAATTACTTTTAACCCAGCTACACCTCAAAATAACAAGTATTGTTTATAAGATTGCAGGGGAGAAATGCAGAAAATCATTCACCTCCATCCTCATGATAATCCTATTGTTTCTGGTTGTGATGCTCATTACATGCTGAAATCGTAAATCTCTGGCTTGAAGACCTAATTCTTGATATAATTCAATCTTCTTCCTTTCTGTAAAAGAAGAATTTCAGGAAAAAGAAGGGGTGGTAAGAATTTAGATTTTGAGGTCTGAGTACCCAGTAAAGTTGATTTATGTGTTACAAAATTTCAACAGGTGAAATGCGACCCCTTTCTTTTTATTGATTTATTTATTTTAAAAATTACTATTATTTTTTTTAATGTGCCCCCTTTCATCTCGAAACCACACTCAGGCTCACTGGGATCACCCAGTGGCAGGGCAATGCCAGTGACACTGGGAGATCACACATGGGGCAGGAGGAGGGAAACACAGGGAGAAGGGCAGTGATGGGGACTGAGAGGCGAGAAACATCAAGGTGACAGTCTAGCTACAGCCCTAACCAATCCTGCTCTCTAAATATTGTTTGTGGCCGTCACCTAATATGGTGTCAATTTGAGGATCTGGCATGTAGGGGTGGAGTCTAGCTTGTCAATCGGATCATAGTCAATAAGGCCTTTGTGTGGGCATGGCCTTCTCCTGAGAATTCTGGGTATTTCCTCCTTTGGAGGTGGGAAACACTAGTTCTCTCACTTAACTTCTTTGGAGACTCTACTGGTAACACTCGCTGCCTGTGAGACCAACTGACAAGGCTGGATCCCTATGAGACATCCCTGAGAAGAAGTCACCTGGACCTACCCTGATGCAGCCAGAACCCTGGACCTAGAGAACCACGTGGAGCCTCCTGTCAGTGCTGAGATGCTGACAACACCACTGGATCCAAAGACTTTATACCCACTGGCTTGTGATCATCCTGCATTTGGCACTGTTGCATGTGTTTCGTGAGTCTGAAGAGGGCTTTGTAGATTGCTATTGGACATATGCCATACATACTGAATTTATGACCTTGGACTGGACTGGGGTGGGATGTTGTTCTTATATATAAAACTCTTTCGTATACACATGAGTGTCTCCGTGAATTTGTTTCTCTAGTTTACCCGGACTAACACATTGTTCATACCTGGTTTGTACAAAGTAGCTACACTAGGAAAACAAAAAAAAAAAAACCCCACCACCATTCTGGAAGACACTTTGTCCAGGAGCTGCCATCCCTGCTTCAAAAGGGTAGCTGAACAAACACTAGAAACAAAAGATTCCTTCAATACACCTATTTACAGGTAGATTATTCTATCTAAAATACTCTACCTTTTTAATCTCCACCAGATACATTACTTCATTTCACCCCCATTCCCCACCCCCAGAAAAGTGTTTGGAAAAAAATATACTCACCAAAAGAGGTAACATTTCCTTTTTGGTCAAATTTTGTCTGAAAAGAAATAATAAACACAAAACATTGGTTCTATCGAATCAGCACCCAAGTTATATTATGAATGATATCCGCAAAATATTGAAATGCAGACACAAACTATTTACAGGCTAAATTCAAGGGTTGAAAAGCATTCACCACAGCCCCCTTTTATCTAATTCAATATTTCCTTTCTTTTGAGAGCAAATCTGACTTTGGATGAGTTCTCTCATTCCATCTGTTATATGGAAATTCTCTCCAGATTTTTTTCCAAAAAAACCCAAACCAAAACAAAACATATTCATGGTAAATAAGAGTTCTTTGAAGTCTTTCACTTTTTCACAACTTAAGAATAATGCTAAATACTTGTGTCTCAACATTAATCTGTATAATTTTTCTAGGATTTTTCTTCAAAAAAGCTACAAACCCCCAACCTTTCTAAAATATCTTCTTTATAATAAGTTTACTTTCTGAACTTTGATTTTATTCTAAGAAAATTGATTCTTAAATATTCATGGCATACAATTATTTACCTGCAAATAATCTTGTTTCATCTGACTTTGTATTCTTGTTCAAGTAAGTGGCCAAGTCCTCCAAAACAACACGAAGCAACTGTGATAACTTCTAAATGTCATTTTGGGGTTGTCTTGCTCCATGTAGTTTATATATAAAAAAAGTTCTTATAGGCTGAGCCCTGGTGGCGTAAGTGGTTGAGTGCGGAACTGCAGCCCATGGGCTTGGCGGTTCAAATCCAGTGGCAGCTGGATAGCGCCCACGACCACCAGAGGCAGTGATGCCCACAAAAAACACAAAAACAAACAAACAAAAGTTCTTATACTAAAAAAACCTAAACGTTAATGATAACACTGAATATATACTGATGTTTAATGTGCAGACACTGTTCTAAGGCTTACAAAGATGAGCTAATTTAATCCTCACAACAATTCTATGAGCTGGATACTATCACCCCCCAAGCTACAGATAATAAAACTAATGTACAAAGGATGATCATATATGGACCCAAGAACACTTAGTTCATAGCAAGAAGCAGAGATGAGATTTGAATTTAGGAAATCTGACTCAGAGAATGCATTTTTTTTAAACAGCAATAACTTTTACAATTAACATCCCACAACAATAAAACTTTCACCTAGTGATATCTACTATAAGTATGTTGCCCTAATGGTCTTCCCTTTCTCTAAATATATATACAAATATGTTATATGATATCCTTACTATTTTAATGACTAAGTTTCTTCTGAACCATTACAAGTCGCAGGGATCAAGACTATTCAAAGGACACACTCTTTCCTAACTACTACAGTGTGTTGCCTCCAAAATATGGCTTCTTATCCTGCAAAGCACAGGTTCAAATCCTCCAAAGCAGCTGTTCTCAACCTATGGGTCGTGACCCCTTTGAGGGTCGAATATCCTTTTACTGGGGTCACCTAAGACTATCGGAAAACACATATTTCTGATGGTCTTAGGAAGTGAGACAGTGCTTCTCTATCTGTCTCCAGGCAGGTCTGCCCACATGCAGATATGCCTACATAGGAGTTCCCCATGTGAAGACTGTTACCCATGGTACACAATGCTTCAAGACACAATTTCATTTATTTGTCATTAGAAATAAATAGTTCACAATATATAATTACATATTGCTTTTGTGATGAATCACTATGCTTTAATTATGTTCATTTTTTTGTGGGCATCACTGAATTATGTTCAATTTTTAACAATGAAAATACATCCTGCATATCAGATGCATGACAGTTTATAACAATAGCAAAATTACAGTTATGAAGTAGCAATGAAAATAATTTTATGGTTGGGGGTCACCACTACATGGGAACTCTATTAAGGGTCGAGGCATGAGGAAGGTTGAGAACCACTGCTCTAAGGCTAAGTACTTTCACAGACTATACAGGAAATTGAATGGTTAAGCGTGAGAAATAACTCTGATCTGAATATTCTGTGCTAATACAAAATAAGTTATCAGCAGTAATCAATGGCAATGGGTTTGTTAAGCAAAGCTAGTTGGTACTCAGGACACTGATTGAGCACAGCACAGACTGTAGTGACCCCCACTTAATCCCAATGTAACTATAATGCAGTAGTTACCTTAGATGTAATCATTTTAACAATGTAAATCATACTATATTAAATAGCCCTTGTGTAGTCATTTCGAATTAACACAATTGTGACCACTTTGCAACTACTATAGTTCTTTTTGTCACGTCTTTAATTGCGGACCTGCTGCCATTCATTTTTGAAATTGCTGATGCTGCTTTTATTTTTCTAAGTTCTCACTTTTCCATTTATCATGATATCACCTGCCCGTCTGCCTTGTTTCTTCCACAGTATAAAAACTCCCCTCTTTAAGCATTTGGGGGGGTCGAGGGTGAATTAGGCTTTCGCTGCCCCTTGACCACCAGCCAATAGAGGCTTATTAACTCTAAAGTTGTGTGTGGGTTAATTAATCTCATCTGGGCACAACAGGATACGAGGACCTACAAGTTCGATTCATTGTAAGACACAAAGCAAATACCTCGGCTCATAGCCCAAGTTTGTAACCATGGTGCGTACATTCGCTAAGATATCAAACACGCTCTGCTCACTCACCACAGTAAACACAGGCGCTACGCTGGCTAACGTGGCTTGAGAGGCGTCAGATGTTCTAAAGCGGTGCACTTCACCTGAGGAGTGAACGAGAGAATTGCCTGTGATCACACAATGAGTCTTTCACATGCAGCTAAAACATAACACATATTGTATGTGGTGGTTTTCAAACGACTTTGTTGCCCTCAAGAAAAAGAAACACTAGTTAATTTTAGTCTTTGTACTTGATAGTATATTTTTGGCTTTTGAAAGGACTGGTTTAAAAATCAGAATTTTGTGGAATTCAATGATCTTTTTTCCTTGGTAGTATATTGATAATCTCAGAGTTGGACAAATAAATGCACACTAGTGTTATGGGAGTTAAAGAAAATGTCTGTTTTTCTTTTTTCCACAACTTAAGGTTCGTCATGCAAATGACATCAGTAGAGAACATATTTTAAAATATTTGCTGGAGTATCACATGATTTTTAGCATTCTAACATTAAGATGATACAAATGACTTATGTAAGGACAATTTTCTTTATCTCACAGGTACACTTTAGAGTGAATTGATATATTTATTACACTTCACTGAACCAGAATGAAGACAACTCTTTGATTGAAAATACACTTATTTGGGGTGGGGATGGAGGGGGGAACATCAAGGACTCAAGTTGAAAGAAAATGTTTTGAGAACAAGGATGGCAACACAAGTACAAATGTGCCTGACACAATGGATGGATGTATGGATTGTGTTAAGAGCTGTGTGAGCTCCCCAATAAAATGATTTTTAAAAAGAGAGGGAAAAGAAGTTATCTCTGAAGAACCTCCACGCTTCATAGCTTTGGTAGAATAATTAAAAACAAAACAAAACAGCACCTCATTATTTTTCCATAACTTGGGCCCCTACGCTATGAAGCATTGGAAACACACCCGGCTGCAAGGGCGTGTCAGCAGTCAGAAACTACCAGCAGCTCCGCGGGGCTTCTCCCCCAGGCTCGCCCCCGGTCCCACCCCTCCAATTTAAACTGTCTCCGAAACCCACAAGGGCACTCGATGCGTCGGCAGCGACTGGATGGCGAGTTTGGCTGTTAGTTCGGGTCTGTCTCAGGTGCATGAAGTCGCACAGGACTTTAACTTCCACGGGATAATGATTTAAATATCATCTATAGCAAGAGATGAAAAGAGAGGGGGGGGGCATCGAGTCCGTGCTGACGCATAGGGACCCCCTGTGGGTTTCCAAGACTCTAACTGTTTAAGGGAATAGAAAACCCGGTTTTTCTCCCGTGGGGTTTCGAACTGCTGACCGTGAGGATGACAGCCCGAGGCATAACCACGCCCCCACCAGGGCTCCTCGGCCCTTGAAAAAAAAACCGCTCCAAGTCGATAAGCCCAATCTAGGCCTCATTGCCGTCGGATAAAGCAAATCCTTCACGAACGCTCGGAGCCGGGATGATAAGGTAGGGTGTGTACAATTCCTCCTACTCTCCCGCGACCGGCGGCGACGGCGGCCCGGGAGTTGTCCAGCCGAGGTGTCCACCACCCTGCGCGCCTGGGGCTGCGGGGGTGGGGGTAGGGCTGCGGGGGGGTGGGGGGGGTCACTACCTGGCAGGCGGAGCCGGCGGGGACAGTTCGCCGGCGCGGCCCGGCTCCTGCTCAGGAGTTGGGCTGCGCGGCCGCAGGCGACACCGGGGTGAGTCACAGGGGTCAGGCCCAAGGCCAAAACCCACAGGGTCCGGCGTGGCAGCCTCGCGACGCGGGGCCGGAGGCGAGTTAGGCTCCGAAGGCATTCCATGGCGCGCGACCGAGGAGGGGGCGGCCAGGGCCCAAGCCTTCATTCCGGACGGCGGCGACAGCGACAGCTCCACGCGACCCTCGGGCGAGAGTGCGAGCGGCGGCCGGCCGGCTCCCGGCGGGCGTGGGGCTCCGCGCCAGCGTAGCTCCCGCGCGCATGCGCAGCCGGCCCTGTGGGCGGGTCTGGACCCCGTGGCCAATGGGAGCTTGGCGTGCCAAACCTGTACCTGCAATGTACAACGGGGAGGCGGGGCCTCTTTACCTGAGCCGGCCCAGCGGTGGGACCCCGATTTGTGACCTCTAGGAGCTGTAGGCCGCGGTGTACAGTCTGGACGATTTCTGATAAGCTGTCCATTCCCACTTACGGTGTCCGCACGCAATCGCCGAATGTGAACAATAACCCAACCGCACTTCCTGCCCCTTCCACTTATTATGACAGCTGCAGTTGGGAAGCGAGGATGTTATCTTCTTGCCAACTCATTCGATTTATATTTTCTATGAAATTCGCAGAAAATAATAAACAACATAGCAGGGTATTCTATTAAACTTTTATAGTAAAGCATATGGAACATATAAGAATCAAACTTTTTGCCTCGGGTTGATGCTGCCTCATAGCCACACTCTTGCATAGGGTAGAACTATCCCTGTGGGTTTCCTACACAGTACCTCTTTAGAGGAATAGGAAGCTCTGTCTTTCTCTCGTGGAGCTGCTGCTGGTTTCCAACTGCTGACCTTGCGGTCAGCAACCCAACGGTAAATGACAGGGACACAACAGGGACTTCTGACTTACTTGCCTTGGGAAGGAACAAAAGACCCCATGAAACGAGCTATGTCCTGTGATAATTGACAATCCTTAACCTTGAAGCCAAACCCTACTGAAAATCCTGTGATACCTTGGCAAACCTTAACCTTGAAGCTGGAACCAGTGAAACTTCTGACACAAGACTGTACTCAGAGATAATCCTGAGACATTCTGAGACATGCTGGCCTGGAGCCTCTGCCCAGATAAATCACAATGAACATTGCCACAGGGGAACTGGCAGGGGAAAATAAAGATGTGATTTGTGATGAAGTGGATCACTCCAAGGGGAAAGAGATCTCAGACCTGAGCAGAGTCGAGTCGGTAATGGCACCTCAGGCTAAGGTAGAGGTTGTAGAGAAAAGGGACAGAGAGTGTCTTGAGGCTGTTGGTTGAAGATAGAGCATACGATTTAAAAGGAAGGAGTCAAAGTTGGCTCCAAATTCCTGACCTAGTAACTGGATCTTGGTGGTGGCTGAGAGCAGATTACCCATAAGGAACATAAGGAACATAAGCAACATAAGGAAAATCTTACTTGTGCCTCAAAACTCCCCTGCCATTGAGTTCATTTCAGAGTATAGCTAACCTGTAGGACAGAGTTGAACTGCCCCTGTGGGTTTTGAGACTTTAAATCTTTATGGGAGTAAACAGCCTGACCTGCCTCCTTCAGAGTGGCTGGTTGGTTTCTATTGCCATATTTGAGGTTAGCAGCCCAACTGGTAACCCACTACACCACCAGAGTTCATACTTCCTCATAATCTATAATAAATGTCATATTTTTCCATCACATCGAAGATCCTGTTTCTAACTATTGCTGGCTTCTATCTCTCTTTTAAATCCACTGCCTCTTCCTACGGATTCAAGGTTCTTTTCAAATGTACAATCCCTGAAAAGGATGGAGTGCCCCGTGATCCCAGGAAGCACGGGTTGATTACCTGAACTCTCACTTCTGTAGAACATTTTGACATGACTTTTCACCACCTCAAAGATTACGGCAACTCTTACACCACTGTGTCTGGTTTCCGTTGCGAGAAGCCACAGGACGCCTTAGACCGATGGCAATCCCTATCAATGAGTAAGGGAGTGAAAATTAAAGCTACGTGTTGTTGCTGTCGGTAGTTGCCATCTGTCAGCTTCAACACATACTACACAGCATCAAACACGGCTCCTCCAGATTGCTACGTTTGAGTCAGTGGTTTCAGCTATGGCGTCAATCCAGCTCGCTGAGCGCCTTCTTCTTTTTCGCTGCTCCTCTGTTTCGGCAAGCACCGTCGTCTCTTCTCCCACAAACCGGGCCCTCCTGGTAATGTGGCCACGGTACATGAAATGAACTCTTGCCATCCTTGTATCTGAGGACTTTTGGAACCGTGTTTCTTCAAACATAGATTTATTCACTCTTTTAGTGGTCCATGGTATTTTTAATAATCCTCTCCACACCAATTTTTGTATGTACATAAAGTGACTGGAAATACTACAGCTTGATCAAGTCTCTCTGAGTCTGCAAAGTGATATTGACAGGTTGCTAGATTAGGGGTAAAGTGGAATTGTCTTCCCAAATGCCTATGCTCTGAAAATTAGCTGTCCATTGCTACAATAAAGGAGTTGGAAAGAAGTCAGGCACACAAATTAGACGCCTAAGGGGAAAACCCAAACCTGTGCTGACACACAATGCTAGGCATCAGCAACATGATATCACACAGGTGTGCCTCAACTCAGCCAAGAAGTTTGGCCAATAGCCTCAACCACCTCTCTCCAGCCAGTGGGGCTGGGAGGGGGTAAAAACAGGCTGCAGGACCTTTCTCTCTTCTTTCAAGTAGAGTATGAGTTTGCATCTGCTAGTGGTCCGATGACTCTCTTGGGATTTCCTTTTCTTGACTTCACACACAGGTTCCACTCTCCTGTTCTGACCTTCGTTTCATGTGCTTTTCCACACTCCCCTGAGAGGCCATCTGCCATCTGGAGCTTCTTTTTAGTTCCTGCACGGCCTTTATGCTTTCCAGAAGGAGCATGCACCTTTTTGAGACTGCAACTCCTGACACTTTCCTTTCCCCTCCTAAGATTCACATGGATTACAAAAGTGCTTCTGCTTCATGAATTCGCTCAGTGTTGTGAAGCCAGAACTGAGGTATCCCATTCTAGAACCTAGTGCTCTCTTAGTGGCTTCATTACACTTTAAAGAGGGTTCTTGTAGCACATTCGCCCAATGAATTAGGACATTGGATTTCCTGTTTCCACCATTATCTAATGACTTCCAACTAATAGGGGCCCTATATCAGGTTTTGTAAATCTTTATGGTGTCAGACCAGATCATTTCTCTCCTACTGTTATCAGCCTAATACTTAATTCACAGAGTCACCAGGGTTCTTTCAACACTTGAGGAACTCCCCCCACCCCCTCCCAGAGAGTCGATTCTGACCCATAGGACAGAGCAGAATTGCAGGTCTTTATGGGAGCTTCACGCCTGTCTTACTCCCAAGGAACCACTGATGGATTTGAACTGCTGACCTTGCTGCCAGCAGCCTAGTCTCTAACCCAAGTGCCCCCCCAGGGCTCCTTCAGTAGCCAGGATGGAGCGGTCAAATCCAGAGACTGGGGTCCAAGGGCAAATTTCAGAAGGATGGTGAAACAAAGGAGGCACAGAAATGGGAAAGGCAGGGAGGGAGGAAGTGGGATGATGGATGCTCCATTGAAAGGATTACAAGGAACGAGATGTAAAATACTGTATAAAATTTTAACACAGTATAAAATATTGTGTTAGTCCAGGTATACTAGAGAAACAAATTCATGAACACACGTATGGATATAAGGGAAAGGTCTATCTACAAGAGGAATGGAACATTGAGAAAGCATCCCAACTGAGTCCAGTGCAAAGTCATAAGTCTGATACTAGCCTATAGGTCCAATATCAGTCTATAAAGTCTCCTTCCGACTTATGAAGCACGTGCAATGACACCAGGACAAGGAGAGGTCAGTGGGTGCAGAATATTGTGAATCCGCCTCTCAGTGCTGGCAGGGGTCTCTCTGTGGCCCCAGAAGCCTCTGGGCTTTTCCAGCCCCAGCGGTCTGGTTCCATCAGGGCAGGCCCATATGGCTTCTCCTCTGGCTCCTCCATTCTCCAGGAATCAGGATCAATCAGCAGGCTGTCATCTCATCTTGTCAGTAGTTCGTCTCCAAGAGAGAGTGAATCAAGTCTCTCTTCTCCGATTGGAAAATACCTTGAGACTTCCAAGAATTCTCAGGAGAAAACCATGCCCACACAGAGGTCTCATTGGCTATCTCCAGATTAACAGGCTAAACTCCATCCCTATATCCCAATCATGAAATTGACATCAAGTACATGACTGCCACAAAAACTTTTGATGCGAAACTCATGATCTTTTCTGTAAACTTTCATCCAACTCACAATAAAAATGAGGAGCTGATACCAAAGGCTTATGCTGAAAGCAAAAGTTTTGAGAAGGATGAGGGCAACAAATGTATAGGTGTGTTTGACGTACAATGGGCGCATGTATGAATTGTGATAAGAGTTGTATGAGAACCCAATAAAATGATTAGAAAAAAAATGTCAGGGCTGAGCCCCGGAGGCGTGGTGGTTGAGTGTGGGACTGTGGCCCACTGGCTTGGCAGTTCAATTCCAGCACCAGCTCTCCAGGAGCAAGGCTGTGCTTCCCACTCCCACCAGAGGGCAGTGATGCCCCAGCACCCAAGAAAGGAAAAAAAAGGTATCATAGGAGTCCTAGAAACCAGGTGGAGAAAGTGATTCCAGAACGAGGAAGTGTGGCTCCTCTCTGGTATTATGGAGAGGTAAAAACCTCTCCTCAGATGAGAAATGAGAACCGTTGTGGAATTTACTAGTAATCTTCACAGAAGCAATTTCCTGCTGGTGATAGGAAATGGGGCTTGGATCACTGGGCGCTTTTTCATTCCAAACGATGCCATGGTCCCGGGAGAGCTCTGCATGTACACAGGTAAGAATTTAGCCCTCAGAGATTTTTAAATCTTGTTTCTTACCTCATTAGGTCTGTGGCACGTCGATAACTTAATCCCAGGCTCACCACCTGTGTTGTTTCCCGCAGAAGTTTTATAGCAAATGCCCACTCTCCCTCCCACTCACAACTACGATTTTTTTTTTCTCATTGGACCTCTCCTGTCAGCTGCTCCCTCTCTGCCCCATCAGGGTTATGCAACCCATCATCTGAAACCACTTGGAACATGTGGGACTCATGGGGTATAACTGCAGAAGCTGCTTTATTTTTGTCCTTTGCTTTCCCTTTAGTTTTGCTTATTGGGACAAGAAATCCCTTGCCCCTTAGGGAAACTTGGACATGCTCCATAACTTTTTTTGGGGGGGCTCTCATGCTTATCTTCCCTTGAGAATGCAGTTCTGTGATTGCAAATGCCCAGTCTGTTCACTTCAACTCTGTGGTCTGCTACATCAAGCGTAGTACGCTAACCAATACTTCAAGGTTCCTTCCAAGGCAAACCATGTCTCTTCTATCCTTGTAGGCTTGGAGGCAAATAAGAATTTGAGATTGGGCCGGGAGATCCAGGACTGCTCTTCCTGATTCTCTTGGGAGAGGGGATGCTATGTATGTCCTGTTGAAGATGGAGACAGAGATTGGAACTAGGCTGCCCCCAAGAGTCAGAGGAGTTTATGGCCTCAGCTCTGCCCTTGGTAAACCAAAACCAAACTCATGGCCACTGAATCGATTCTGACTCCTCTGCCACCCTGTAGATCAGGGCAGAACTGGCCCTGTGGGTTTCATCTTTCTCCTACAGAACCGCTGACTGTTTCCAAACTGCTGACCTTGTGATTAGCCATCCACTGTGTAATATCGTGCCCCCAGAGCACCTTCCTGCACTCAGAACCACCCCTCACCCATCTCAGGGGCAGTTCCTGGTCACCCCTGAGACATGTTCCTAAGTGTGTCTTTAAGAGCTTGTAGGTAAGGTGGACCCAGAAGGTATGGTCTCATGTACTCCATGTAGTCTTACTTTAGTGTTAGAAAGGATCTCTGGTGGTACCATGCATTAAGCATTTCGCTGCTAACTAGAGATTTGTGATTCAACTCCACCAGTGGTTCTGTGAGAGTAAGATGAGGCGGTCTGCTTGGAAACACTTTCGGGGTAGTTTTACTCTCTGACCTTTGGGGTGGCTATGAGTCAGAATCCACTTGATGACAGTGGGGTTTGCAAGTATAAGAATGGGCTCAAATCATAAAATTGTATTCGGGTACTGAGGGACGCCTGAGACTACTCCTGAGTCAGTCTTCTGGTCAAGAGCAAAACTCACCCTCCTGACTCAAGTTTCATCTGCACACCAGGCTTATCAGGGGAGCAATGACAAGAATGAAATATGCTACCTAATCATCTATTTGAGATCAAAAGTGTAGCAATTGTCCAAAGACAAAGTTCAGAAGGGTTAGGAAAGAAGGTGGAGTAAGGCAACAAGAACCACAGAGAGGCATGGGATGACTGATGTCACCCTATGTGGATGTCAATCCATGAGCTGACGAGATGTGTAGAAATTGTTGAATATACAACTGATTTGCTCTGTAGACTATCACCCAATAGGACAGTGTAAGATATGACAAAGTAATAATAATTTATAAATTATCAAGGGTCTTTCAGGGAGTGAGCAGGGCAGGAGGGGAAAATGAGGAGCCAGTGTTAATGACTTAAATAGAAAGCAAATGTTGTGAGAATGATGAGGGCAACGGATGTACACATGTGCTTGACCCACAATGGAAAGCCTGTGTGGTCATGAGGTGTTGGTAACCACCTCCACAGCATGACAAACTGCTGTCTGCTCCTGCACCATCCTCAGGATCCATTTGTGATTCATGATGTTTTAGGAAGTAGATCACTAGACCCTTCTTCTTGGTCCAGCATAGTCTGGCAACATCTATAAAACCCATTCAGCATCATAGCAAGGCACAAACCTCCATTGATATTGGTGGCTTTGCAGGGAGTGTGAATTACAGAAGCAAATTGGCCAAGGGCTAGAATGGAATTATTTTAAAGTTTCAACAGTTTTATTGACATAATTTATATACCATAGAATACAATGGTTTAAATATAGTAAAAAGCTTCGTGTAATCATCACCCTGATACGTTTTAGGACATTTTCTTTAGACTTGTACTCATTTATATTAGCTTCCCCTTTACCCTCAACCTCCCCTGCCATAACCATAGAAAGAATTAGTTCATCTAGTTACTGTCTCCATTATATTTATTTCTCCTGAATTTCAGATAAAGAAATCACACCAAAAGGAAACAAATAAACGAAAAACAAACCCAAAACAATAACTAAATATAACACTGAAAAAAACCTCAATCCAAAAGAAAGTAGAAAATCACACAAACTAGAAGAATTTAAAATGGGATAAGAGGGAGAACACAGGATAAGGTATTAAATTTTAACTTTATGATATCTGCATTAATCCACTTCCCAATATACTTC
>PVJH01038994.1:0-16721 GCA_004026705.1 Nesogale talazaci
ACAACAGACCTTGAACTTTATACAGGTTCTTATATTGCTATTATTTTTATTATTCTGTTACATATTGTATAGTATATTGAGGGGGTTTCTTGCTGTTGTTATCATTGTTTTATTTGCTTAAGTTGCTCCATTTTAGGAGACCTTTCTTGTACATATTGCTACCTCTACAGGTCTATCTAGACAAGATAGACTGGACAAAGAGGTTGGAAGCGAAAATGACAAGTCTGATGGCTCCAGGGTAGGGAACATTGAAGAGGGGGAGGAGGGGGAAAGGTAGTGATGTCAACCAGCCCAGGAAAAAGAGAATAACAATTGATACAAATGCAGGGAAAAGGTGGGTGAGAGAAGGCCAATAGGGATTGATTAAGACTAACGTAACAGAGAAAAAATACTGAAACCCAAATGGAGAGTGAGCATGATAGTGGGACAAGAGGAAAGCAAATGGAAATAGAGGAAGGAAATGGGGGACAATGAACATTTATAGAGGTTTAAATATAGGTATGTACATAGGGGCATATATTTATGAGAGGATGGGGAAAGAGATTAATGTGTAAACTTATAGGGTTAGTAGTAGGACAACAGATGGGCATTGGACCTCCACTCAAGTATCCCCTTGGTTCAAGGGCACTTTGTTCTATTATATTGGCATTCCAAGATGCTCACCTTTCTGACATGATCACTGAAGACAAATGTGTGCATAAGCAAAGGTGGTGAAGAAGCTGATGGTGCCCGGCTATCAAAAGATGGAGCGTCTGGGGACTTAAAGGCTTGAAAGTAAACAAGCAGCCATCTAGCTCAGAAGCAACAAAGCCCACATGGAAGAAGCACACTAGTATGTGGAATCATGAGGTGTCAATGGGGTGAGATATCAGGCTTCAAGAACTCAAAAGTAAAACTTTGCATCCTCACTTTCCTGATATGATCCCTGAGGACAAATGTGTGCATAAGCAAATGTGGTGAAGAAAGCTGATGGTGCCCGGCTACCAAAAGATATAGCGTCTGGGGACTTAAAAGCTTGAGTAAACAAGTGGCCATTCAGCTCTGAAGCAATAAAGCAAAGCCCACACGGAAGAAGTACACCAGTCTGTGTGATCTTGAGGTGGTGAAGGGATCTAGTGTCAGGCATCAATGATCTAAAATTACATTATTATTAATGAGGGGGAGTACAGATTGGGGACCCAAAGCCCATCAATAGGTGAGGTGACATCCTTTTGCAGAGGGGTTACAAGGAGGAGATGAGTAAGTTAAGATATAGGGTAGGACCTATGAAATATGCAACCTTCCTCTAGTTCCCATGCTGCCTCCCACCCACTATCATGCCCCAATTCTACCACATAAATCCAGCTAGACCAGGAGATGTACAGTGAAGTTGGAAACATGGGAAACTTAGGATAGATGATCCATCAAGACTAGTAATAGGAGTGGTAATACCAGGAGGGTGGAGGGATGGAGGAATAGAAAGGGAGAACCAACTTCAGGGATCTACACGTAGCCTCCTCTCTGGGTCACGGACAACAGGGAAGTGAGTGTTGGGACACATTATACAGTGTACAGGATGAAAAAATAATTTGTAAATTGCTACGGGTTCAAGGGGAAGGTGGAGAGGAAGGGTAATATAGGGAGCTGATAATGGGGCCTGGAGAGAGGGAGAATGTTTTAAGAGTGATGAAAGCAATGGGTGTGTAAAAGTGGCCTGCATACAACTGATGTTGTTAGGGATTGTGATGGGAGTTGTAGGGGCCCCCTAATAAAATGATTCATTAAAAAAAGGGGGGGAGGGGAAAGGGGGGTTTTTTTTTTTAAAGAGGAGCTTGTATCAAGGGCTCAAGTGGAAAATGTTGGGAAATGTATGTGGAAATATGTTTGCAAATGTACTTGATACAAATGATATACTGAATGTTATAGTAGCTGTAAGAGCCCCCAATAAAATTTTTAAAAAATTACAATGTTAAAAAAAAGAATAAGTTGTCCTTAAATGGCTAGATTTCTGAGTTATCAACTCTATTCCTCTGGTCTGTGTGACTATTGTTGAGCCAACACCAGGCTGTGTAGACTGGAGTGCCTGGGTAGTTTGTTGTGATATCTAGGAAGGTGAGGCCTCTTACTTTATTCATCAGAAGAGATACTCTGACTACTTTAAGAGATGTGCCATCATCATTAACAAATAAGTTAATAACATGTTATGAAAACAACAATTTTATTGGCTAGCATCTCTCAAGTGTTTAGTAACAAGTTGGTGAATTTTCCCTAACATGCTTTCAGATATTTTTCATGTCAATAAAAATCCTACCCATGCTCCTAGCACTATGCTAAATAAACCACGTGGTAGGGCTGCTTCTTGCCTATTTTGGCAGCTGACATAATTATGATAGAGTGATATGAGCCTTGTCTGAGTAAAAAGGTAGGGCGTGTGTGGAGATTCTCTAGGAGACTTGACACATGGCTATGCCATTAGGTTCTGGTACTACAGAATTGAATGACTGGGTGGTTGTATCCATAAGTGAAAATGGAGGGTTAATTGGAAGGTCAAGCCCAGATAGTTATTATGAATTATGTGCTTGGAGTTTCCACCTAAATAAACAGTAACCCTTGTGGTAAGCATGGATAGTTCTACTTAGTAAATAAAGAAAATGAGATTCAGAGAAGTCAATGATATTTATAAAATCTTACAAACTAAAATTGTAGCTTGTGGTTTAGTTCTCTCCTCTCAGTCCTTCGTCCTGCTTCTGGGAATCTGACTGAGTTCCTGCTGTACAAGTCTTGAATCAAATGGACTTCACTTCCTGTGAATTTTACATCAAGCTTAAACTTACTGACCCTCACCCAGCTCTTGTTTCACCCCCATAATGCCAGTGACCTCTGCATTATGTTGAAAAGAAGTGACTTAACCTTCCCCCGAAGAAACTATGTGAGGATGCAGAATGACACTTTCCCCCTATTTCATCTTGTTGTACACTTTTGTTCTTGGGTCACTTAATATCTTAAAAATAGTGTGCACTGAGCAAAAAAGCTTTGAGGTACTGAAGACATTCTTGTAAAATAAAAGAACAAAAGAAATGTGCAGCTCTCACGTTTTGTACAGAAGAACATGCAAAGCTGAAGAAGATCTCCATCGGGGTGACCGCATGAGCCTGCAGAAGAAAACAGAGAGAAGGAGGCTCCATTCAAGGAGGGAAATGAGAGTAAAACCCAACCAGTAACCTTTACCGGTGGTTATAGATTTTCTTTTTTTTTCTTTCTTTCTTTTTTTTTTTACAAACCTTCGAGGGCTGACTTTCAATAGATGGCAGCGAGGGAGCTGCTCTACTACGTACGAAATCCCGACCCAGAAGTAGGTCGTCTACGAATGGTTTAGCACCAGGCTCCCCACGAACGTGCGGTGCATGACGGGCGAGGGGGCGGCCACCTTTCCGGCCATGCCCTGTTTCCCGGGACGAGGGGCACTCCGCACCGGACTTGGGTCCCAACGTGCGGTGGGGAGATTTTCTCTTTTGAAAATCATTATCACAATCCATCCACCCATTCATCCATGTGTCAAGCACATTTGTACATTTGTTGCCATCCTCATTTTCAAAATATTTTCCTTTTACTTGAGTCCTTTTTATCAGTCCCTCATTTTTTCTGCCGTCCCTCCCTTTCTAGATGGTAATTGAGCTTTTATGGCTGGCAGTCCTATTATTACTTTTCACTATTACTAACCTATGAGGCATGAGGCATAATGGCTAAATAAACTGTAAGTAAGTCAAATCTGTAGTGACAAGACCATCCTTGAGAGTAGTTACTGCCTTGTCATTCTTCCTTTTCACACTAGCCACCAGTATTTGAGGGAGTGTGGGTTACTGGGGTGTGTGTACTGCACCGAGACAAAGTTCAACTGCCTTGTTGAGTCTATTGCCTCCGTCACAATCTGTCTTGTCTGAGGGTCACCGTACAGGAAGCATGTTCATAAACAGAACTCGAAGTTCTTCAAATAGTCTTTCTAGAATAAAGAAAAGAGATTATGGGGGAAAAGGAGGGATTTACCTTTTATGAAGAGTATGTATCCGCATTTGATTTGACTGAAACTACATTGTGGAGGAACCCATGGATGACACTTTCTCAATTTCAGTCCTTGTATTTAATTAGATATATTTCCTGCATCATTCTTTGCTTTCTTGCTTCCCCATAAAGCCTTCAGATGTTGATGTTCAAATGCCATTAAACTGCTCCTAGAGCCCTGGTGACATAGTACTTACACACTGAGCAGCTGGCAGCAAGGTCAGCGTTCAGAACCATCGGTGGCTCCTTGGGAGAACGATTAGACTACCTACTTCCATAAAGACTTAGTCTTGGAAACCCACAGGGCAGTTCCACCCTGCTCTGTAAGCTTGTGATGAGTCAGAATCAATGGATTGGCTGTGAGCTTTTCTTTTACTTTATTAATATTTTGTGATTAATCACTATGTTTTAATTATGTTCAATTTGTAGCAATGGGAAATACATCCCACATGTAAGATACTTACATGATGATTCATAATAGTAGCAAAATTACAGGTATGAAGTAGAAACAAAAATAATTTTATGGTTAAGGGGGTTTGCCACAATTTGAGGAACTGCGTTAAAGGGTTGCAGAATTAGGAGGGTTGAAGACCACTGTTTATAGAGAAATAGACATAGGCAAGTACATATGTGAATATTTTAATATCTAATGATAGGGTTATAGGTCTATGTACATATATTATTAGGTGAAGTATTAAGGTAGCAGATGGACATTGGCTTCTAATCAAGTCCTTCCTCAATGCAAGAACATTTTGTTATAATAGCCTGGCATTCGGTGATGCTTACCATCTGGAAACAATCACTGAAAACAAAATGGGTGAATAAACTAATTTGGTGACAAAAACCAATGGTTCCTGTCTATTATCGGATATCGTGTCTGGAACCTTAAAAGCTTGAAGTTAAACAGGTGGCCATCTAGCAGAGAAGCAACAAAGCTCACATAGAAGAAGCACATAAACTCGTGTTATCATGAGATGTTGAAGGGGTTAAATATCAGGCCTCAGAAGACCCAAAACAAACAACCATTTTTGATGCAAACTGCAAATGAAGGAGGTTGGAGTGGCGACCCAAAACCCATCTGTAGGTATTTGGACATCCCCTTACAGATGAGTCACAAGGAAAGGACGAGCCAACCAGCATGCAGTATAGCACCAACAAAACTTACAACCTTCGTCTAGTTCTTTAATTGCCCCCACCCCAAACAATCATGACCCCAATACTACCTTACAAATCTGGCTAGACCAGTGTATGTACACTGGTATAGATAAGAGCTCTCTACACACAGAATCCTGGACATATAACCCCTCAGGAACAATAATGAGAGTAATGATACCATGAGCATGGTGGAAGGTGGGAGAGAAGGGGAAGAAAGGTGGAACTCATCACAGTGATCAAAGTTTTAACCACCACTACCACCATCACCACCATCACTATCTATCAGGGGGATGAGCAACAGAAATGTAGATATGTTATATGAACAAGACATAATAGAGGTAGATAAAAGTTCTAAATGTAAAAGGTAAATACTAATATAGGTAGCATTAGAATAAAAAATTTAAGACTACCTTTATTAATAGACATAAAAAATCTTTTAATACACATTTTAATGTATACACTATAGAACATCAGACTAATAGACATGAATACATCAATTTCTTTTTAACAAAGGAATCTGGACAAAGTTCATAAAACTCTGTTATAAATGTTCTTATTGTCACTTTAGAAATGGATAGAAAGCTTTACTTATTTATTTTTTGTTTGTTTTTGTTTTTGGGGGGGCGGGGGCATCACTGCTCTCTGGTGGTCATGGGAGCTACTCGGCGCTGCTCCTGAGAGCCGCCGCTGGATTTGAACCACCAAGCCCGTGGGCCACAGTCCTGCACTCAACCACTTACGCCACCGGGGCTCTGCCCCGCTTTATTTTTGCAACAACTGCAGATCTCTATGAAGACCCAATCTTTACAAACCACTCTAGAATGCAAGAATTTCTTCCTACCTAGACCCTACATTTTCCAACTTCCTTAAGATTTTCTAGGTGCTCTTTGACTTTTTAAAATTCAGAGATGAATCATGAGGCCATTAACATTAAGAGGAATGGTATCTAATTCCTCCACCACCCCAAAGTGTGTCCCATGAATTCTTATCTGAGAGTTAACAGTTACATGCCTTACCTTAGTGGGAAGGAGGTCCAATGTACCAGTTAAACTAAGAAAAAGTTGATGACCTTAGTAAACTGAATTTTAGAATCCATAAATATTTGACCTTAGAAGATTCTGTGTTCATGTTTTCTTTCCCTAAGAGTTTCTGTTATTACACTATGAATAATATATTACATATTTTCAGAGACAAGAGAGAGGTAAAGGATCAAGTGCATGTACGTTTCTTCCCTCAAAATAGTTACAAGTTCTGCTAAAGTGATGCCTATTCTTTAATTTTATTTATTTGCGTGTGCTTCCTCTGTGGTATGTTTTGCCTGAACAAGCCATTTTACACCAACTTCTTAAGAGTTAGGTGAAAAAGACATCAACCATTCTTTTATTCTGATAAAAGTATATGCTTTAAAGCTTTCCATTTTTGTTCTCCATTTAGATTATTTTTAATCGGTGTGTAGTGATATAGGAGGCAAAATCCTTAGCAGAAGATCTGGACTTAGTTTCATGTTCCAACTCTGTCATGGATGAGCTGCGTATCCTTTAAAAAAATTTATATCTTTGAAAATCAGTTTCCTTACATTGTCAGTGAACTAATAACCAGCTATTAATCACATCTGTCACCTAACCTAAGGTTCTTCTTCACTTTAAATATTTTCCTATTATCTATCACATCTCCTTTTTGGCTTTTTTTTGTTTGTTTGTTTTTGGGCATCACTGCCCTCAGGTGGTGGGAGTAGGAGGCCCAGTCTTTGCTTTGTGGAGCTGGAATTGAACCTCCATCCCAGTGGGCTGCAGTCCCGCACACAACCACTATGCCACCGGGCCTCAGCCCCTTTTTGGCTTTTAAAAGCACTATAAATAGAGTCCTTGCTGGTTTTTCCTTGAATATTAGGTTGCCAGTAGTAGCTGCTGTATATTGCTCTTCTTTGACCATTTCAGAAACTATGGATGTATATTGATCACATATAAAAGGACCATGGATTAATAAACTTTACAGTTTCTTTTTTCTTTCATCTTAGATATTGATTTCTTATGTATATGTTGCTTTTGATTAGTGACAAAGTAGGAAACTACACAAAAATAAAGATGACAAATCTAAAAGCTAAAACCAAACTCGGGCTGAGCCCTGGTGGCGTAGTAGTTGTGTGTGGGACTGCAGGCCATAGCGTTGACGGTTCAAATCCAGCAGCAGCTCTCCAGGACCAAGACTGGGCTTCTTACTCCCACCAGGGCAGTGATGCCACCAAAAAAAACAAAAAACAAACCAAACTCATTGCTGTAGAATTGGTTCCAAACCATGTTGACCCTATCTGACAGGTAATACTGCTTCCTAGGGTTTTCAACAGTATAATCTTTATAGAAACACATTGTCCCATGAAAGCAGCTGATGAGTTCTTACTACTGACCTTGGTTAGTAGCTGAGTGTTCAACCACTATGCCAGCAGGGTTTAATTGAGCAGATATCAGAAGTTGTGCTTTCAATGTCCTTTCACAGTCACTTTTGAGGTAGATCCTATCATTGCTGTATTTCAGATGATGAAGTGGGCTGAGCCCCAGTGGTGTAAGTGGTTGAGTGTGGGACTGCGGCCTGTGGACTTGGCAGTTCAAATTCAGTGGTGGCTCTCAGAAGCAGTGCTGGGTAGCTCCCACGACCACCAGAGGGCAGTGATGCCAAAAAAAAAAAGAAAAAAAAAGAAAAGTGGTTAAGAAACACTCCTACTTGTTGGTAAAATTAGTAACTAGAATTCAAATTCAGAGCAGTCTAACAGCAATCCATTATTTTAACTATTTCACTTCTCTGTTCAAATTGATGGCAGTTAAGTTTGGTTTAATAAGTAATTGTACACAAAGGGAAAGTAAACAAATTTTAAGGCAATGTTTGGGTGGCTTTTAAACAATGTATATTATTTCAGTTAATGGAATCTCAAGTTTATATTAGTCATGCTGAAGAATGGTTAGCTTATTAAAAGAATCTGAGTTTTTGGAATTGAGTACAGATGGATCAAAAGAATGAACTTTCTTGAGAAAATGATACCTAGAATATAATTATACCACCCATCTGTTAGTTTATTCTCTAGTGGTTTGTGTTGCTATTATACAGGAAGTTTTGCCACTTGTCATTCAAATACCAGTAGAATCACTTATGATGAGCAGATTTAGTGGACCTTTCAGACTAAGATAAACAATATGGAAAATCCTGGCTATCGGCTTCTGGGGATTTTATAGATAATCATCTAGCATTTTATTCAGTGTAGTTTTATAGACCTGCTTCTGAAAACTTTATAGATAACCATATAGCATTTTCAGTAGAGTTCTAGAATGTAAGCATGAGAGGATGGTGATGGACCAGGTAATGTTTCAGTCCATTGCATATGTTTGCTATGGATTGGAGGGACTGGATAAGAACAACAATAACAGATGACATTGTGGCTATTTTTTTTGAACTTCATTATCATCATTTATCTTTGACTTAATTACTAATGTGTTTGGCAAGTACCATGTTGTTCACATTCTAATAGACATGGAACTTAAGGTCTATGTGACTTAGTGACTGTCTTCAGAGACTACTTAACTCTCTATTCTTGTTGAATCAAATTTGACAGAATATAGAATGTGATCAAAAAGAGGTTAAGAATGGGAACTAGGGCTTGCTTATGATGGAATATAAAGAGAATTTAGAAGATTGAATTCGTATGACAGATAAAAAGCAAACTATCCCTTGAATCAAAGTTCATGAATATTGAAAGATTAGTGCTACTTATAATTTTAGTAAAAGGGAAGTAGAGATATTACATCCTTCATTCTTTCATTTAAGGAGCAGATCTAATCCTAGGGACTATCTACCCTTTATTCCTTTAAAGGCTAATTTTAGGAAATATGTACTTATGTACCAAAATGGGTTAAGATCTATGTTGGAATATAGAGCTTACAGGCGGTTCTATCCTGTTGCTCTGCGTCACCATCAACTTGATGGCAGTTAAGTTAATTTAATAAGTAAGCCACAGAACTGTCAGATTTGCTACATTCCCTTGAACATATTTTCACATTTGTCATTTCCACCATTGTGATTTTTCTATTTTCAACTCCATGCCCATTTTTACATTAGATTTTTCTTTTGTCTGGTAAGAGTTCTTTTTAAATTTTCCTGATAGAAAAAGTTTATCTGTTATTTATGTTGCAACTATTTTCTCCAGAGCTTTCACTGCATGTTATTCTGTTTACAGTAAGTTTTGAAATGTTCAATTTTGATGGTATGAAATTTCTTGATCTCTTTCATTAAGGATGCTGTGTTATGAGATATGTTAAGGACATTTTCTCTATCTTCATATATATGTGTGTGTATATATGTGTGTATATATATATATATATATACTTATTGATGGAACTACATTTCTTATTCCCAAAGTGATCTGAAATTAATCTAAGTAGTTCAACACATTTCCAAAGTTGTAGAATTCCTATTAGCACATAGTAAAAATAAAGTGGAATGTGATGAAAGAGAAAATAAAGTTAACAACTGCATATTATCCATCTGTTTCTAAGGACTGCTTAAATATGTTTACATTAATGCATAGAATTGATTAATCTCAATGATGATTTGACCTACTTTTAACAACTGTCAAGTCAAAAAAATTCCAGAGAGATGTGTAGCAGTTCATATTTAAAAATAGATCAAGTTGCTATGAGCTACTTTAGAATACTAACCTTTAATAGCTTACTTATATTTTGGTCAATAGAGAAATGACATAAAGTTTTTGGGGGAGAGATTGGGTTTGTAACTTCAGGTGCCCATACTATCTACTAAATGTTACTTAACCACAAGATATGAAGGAACTATTTCTCACCCCATCTCCACTGTATGAGTAGAAACAAAACCTCATTAGACTCCAAAGTTAAAGGGGAAAAAATGAAGACAGAAACATCCAAATAAAGTTGTCATTTAAAATTTTTAAATCCTAAACTTGAACTTATGCCATGTCACTTTTGTGGTGGGATGAAATGATTTGGATGGAAGATCTAGCCCTAGTCCATGTAATACCCATCCAAAGACTGGGTGGAAGCATACAAGTAAAGTATATGGGACTAATAGGAAGAGGTTGGCTAGTTTTGCCATTTCACTGAGTATTCATGAGTCATCTAAGGGGCAGATTGGATGAATTTATGATGATCAAAAATGAAGACATATGAGAGTGAAGTACGTTCATCATCTTTGTGTGGAAATTTGAAGGAATGAAAGCAGTGGGCAGAATTCTCAGCTCAATGAATGAGCAAAACTGAGTAACTGAGCAAGAGGACGTTATTTGCAGTTTCTTACCCTTTGGGGATTTATCAGTGCTACTTTGTGACATTTTTCTGAGCAGGGTAGAGGTAAAGTTGTCTTGTACCTGAGAGACTAAGGTAGAGAGACATGCCTGCTCCCTTGACTGAGATGTGTTCAGGACACATCCTTCATGTTTTTAGATCCTGACTTATTTGCTGTTGTTAGAGATTGTGCAGTCAGGATGAGAGTGCCATTAGTTGGAATCCACTCCATGGCAATGGATTTAGTTTTGATTTTGGTAGTTGAAACAAATAGATGCATCAACATATCCATCACCACACATTAAAAGGGCAGCAAATAACTGATACAATTAAAAGGGCGAGCACTGGGAGAATTGTAGAAAACGAAATATAACAGGACCCCTTAGGAGGACTTTGAAAATTTCTTGAAGACACATGGGAAAGTGGAGCATTGTAAATAGAAAAGGATTAATAATTTGAAAGGATTGCTTGGTAGTTTACAAGGAACACATGGAGATATAAGATGCTGCAATTTGGAGTCTTTGTGGTATTGGGGTACACCCCCCAATATTAAAAAACCCAGCTGGGCATTACTTTCATAATACCCATTTTCCCAATAGATGGTCAGCAATTCGTTCTGAGTTAATGTACTCAGTGGAGTCACCAGGGAAGGTTCTTTCTGTTCACAGTGAATATTTTTGTAAAAGCAATTCCACTCAAACCTTTTTTTGTGATAACTGATTTAAGAGTGTCTGTGAAATTTTGTTTCCTACTCAGGAAAAATGCCACAGAAATTCTTGGGATGTTGAACACAACTTACAAGAACAGCACTATGGGAAAAACTCAAATGGATGAGTGGTTTTCCTATTTCAAAAATCGTGAAATGTCGATTGATGACAAACCTGAATCTGGACTTCCATCAATTTTCCAAATGCATGTGTAATGCGTTGGATTTTTTCTACCAGGTCAGACTGTTAATCAAGTGTTCTATTTGGAGGTTCTGCAAAGATTGTGCAACAAAAAAGGCATCCTTCAACAAACTCAGGAATTAAGGGACAGGAAATGTAAAATTGATGGTGAGAAGGGTCTAGAATGCCTGGTGGGGTTTAATCAAATACAATGTATCTGAGAGGAATTACTGATAGCTGAATGAAGGATGATCATGATAGTGGGATAGGAGGAAGGGGAAAAGAAATAGAGGAATAAATAGGAGGAAAAGGCTATGTATAGAGGTATAACTCTAGGCATGTACACATGTAAATATATTAATTTATAATGAAAGGGATAGACACTTATGTACATTTATTTATATTTTAAGTATTAGTTGGCATTTGAACTTTGGATCTTCACTCAAGGCTTCTCTTAACACAAGAGCATTTTCTTCTAACAACTGGCACTCTTTGATAATCACCTTACTGACATGATGTCGGAAGACAAAATTGGTGCATAAGCAAATGTGGTGAAGAGAATGAATGGTGCCTGGCTATCAAAATATATAGCATCTGGGTATTAAAGGCTTGAAGTTAAATAAGCAGCCATTTAGTAGGGAAGCAAATAAGCTCTTTCAGAAGAAACACACTAGTCTGTGTGATTATGAGGTATCAATAGGATCAGGTATCAAAAGATCCAAAATAAACAACTATAAAAATGTGAATAAGGGGGTTTAGAGTGGAGATCCATCTGTAGATAACTGGATATCTCTCCACAGAAGGGTTTAAAGAAGGGATGATTGAAACAAGGTACAGTATAGCACCAAACAAACTCACATCATTCCTCTAGTTCCTGAATACTTCCTCCCCACCTCTATCATAACCCAGTTCTACCTTACAAGTCTGGCTAAACCAGAGAACACATATTGGTACAGGTAAGTACTCTTGACACATGAAATTAAGGAACAGTAGAGAGAGTAGCTATATCATGAGGGTAGGGGGATGAGTGGGGAGGGTAAAGGGGGTGGGAAAGCTATGTATTCATGATACCAATTTCATGATTGGGAGGTAGGGGTGGAGTCTAGTCTGTTAATCTGGAGCTAGCCATTGAGTAGCCAATGAGGTCTCTGTGTAGGCATGGCTTTCTCCTGAGTCTTCTGGGAAATCTTGTGATAATTCTCTTATGGAGATGAGAGGCCATCCCCTCAGTCGTTGGGAGTCAGTCTCTGAGATGATGAACAACAGACAAGACAAGATGGGAGCATCCAAGGAGCTGGAGGAGCCAGAGGAGGAGCCACATGGCCTTACCCTGATGGAACCAGATCTCTGAAGCTGGGGAAGCCATGTGAAGACCCCTGCCAATGCTGAGTTGCTTCTACTACCACTGGATGCTGTTGGTGGACTCTGAGCCCTGGAAGTGAGGACACATGGGGAGACCCCTGCCAGTGCCGGGATTCTGCACCCACTGACCTATGACTTCGTGAATCAGAAGGAGACTTTTTAGACTGGTATTGGGCATATGCGCTAATATTGGACTTATGACTTTGAATTGGATGGGGTTGGGATGCTTTCTCAATGTTCCATTCTTTTTGTATATCCTTATATCCTTACCCTTATATCCATGTGCATGTCTATGAATTTGCTTCTCTAGTCTACCTGTCCGAACACAGGGGGAAAAGAGGGGAATCCATCACAAGGTTGGATATCTATCTCCTCCCCCAAACAGGGACAAATAACAGAAATGTGGTTGAAGGGAGACAATGGACAATGTAAGATTTGATATAATAATAACAACAACAATATATTATTGATCAAGGATTCATGAAAGTGGGAGGGTGAGTGGGAGGGAAAAAAGAGGAGCTTATTCCAAGATTTCAGGCAGAAAATGTTTTTGAAATGATGATAGAAACATATGTACAAATATGCTCGATACAATTGATGAATAAAATGTTATAAAAGCTGTAAGAAACTCAATAAAATTATTTTTTGGGGGGGCATCACTGCCCTCTGGTGGTCGTGGGAGCTACTCAGGGCTGCTCCTGAGGGCCGCCGCTGTAGTTGAACTACCAAGCCTGAGGGCCGCAGGAAATGATTTTTTTAAAGGCCTGATTTGTGGCATGTAAAGGACTGTTTTGACAATGCATCTGCTCACACAGACATCTCAGTGCACCAGTTTTTGGCAAAAAATAGCTTGCCTCTTTTGCCTCACCTTACTCCCTTGACCTTACTCCATGCAGAAGTGAAGAAGAAAACGAGGGAGGTGCTGTCAGTCATTCAAACAGATGAGTTTGAAAATGTTTCCAAGAATGGAATCACAGATTTGATGAATATGTTAAGCTTAAAAAGAGTATTTTGAAGGTGATAAGGTTGTTTTGTAAAAAAAAAATTATATTAAATTCCTACCTTTGAAAATAAGTCCCACTTTTTATATTCCTCATAAAATATTCACTATATTCAATTAATCAAATATTATTTACAAGTTTCCCTAGAACATATCTGAGGCTTTATCAAAACACTTTATGTATTTAATAGGTTCTAAGAACTATAAATCAGAAATAGTAGGAATATGCATGAAGTATCTGTCTTAATTGCCTAGTGATCCTATAGTAAAACATCATTTTTGGGGACTTGAAAGACCATAAACACTGAAAATTGAAAATCCAAATCAGTGTGAACTACATTGATGCCTTTCATCTTGGTGGCCACAGTTTTGTTCCTTGTTTCATAGAAAAGCTCCCCATGATATTTATTTCATATGTAGGTGCATCAATCTATTCTTCTCTTTTTATAATCAGTATCTTTAGATTCACTCTACTCAGGTTTAACATACTTAACATAGAAAAAAATTCTAGGAAAATTCCTCTTTATTGTACAAACTGTAGATGAAAAGTTAACAGCCAATATGGTATTCAATATAGAAAAGATGAAAAAAATTCCACTGAAAAAGGGAACCAGACAAGGATGCCCCTCGTCCCCACTCTATTTAACTTCTTACTGGAGGTCCAACCTAACACCATAAGACAAAGAAAAGATATCAAAGGTATCCTTCTGGGGAAGGAAGAGGCAAAACTATCATTATTCACAGATGATATGATTTTATACATCAAAAATCTCTGAAACTCCACAAGCGGAGTGTTGGAGGCGATAGAGGAATATGGCAGAATGGTAGGCTTCAAGATTAACAAACAGAAGACTATCAGATTGATATATACATCAGACAAGATCATGGAGGAGGCAATTAAATAGGTAGTACCCTCGATAATAGCCAAGCACAAGTTGAAATATATAAGGTTATACCTGACTAAAAGAACCAAAATATTTGTGTGAGAAAAAGTTTAGGACACTATTATAAGAAACTTAGAGTGACCTCAAAAATGAAAGAATACCTCGTGCTCATGGATTGGAAGTCTCAATATGATAAAGATGTCAGTTTTGCCCAAGTCACTATATAAGTTTAATGCTATCCTGATACAAATAATATCATCCTTCTTCAAAGAATTGGAAAAACTGATTACCAACTTGATACGGACAGGGAAAAAAACAAGATTAGCAGAGAACTCCTCAAGAAGGACAAAGTAGGAGGGCTTGCTCAACCTGACTTTACCACGTATCATATGGCCACAGTGGTCAAAACAGTGTGGTACTGGTATAATGATAAATACTCAGATCGATGAAAAGAGTCAAAGACCCTTAATAAAAACATCAGCATACAGAAAACTCATGTTTGATTAGGGTCCAAAATGGGAAGGAGATGCCCTCTTTAATACGTGATGCTGGGGGAAAAAAGTGGATATCCCCCTGCAGAAAAAATGAACCAAGACCATTACTTCACTCCATGCAAAAGAATAAACTCAAGGTGGATCAAAGACTTGAAGGTAAAACTCCAAACTATTAGGGTGATCCATGAGGAAATTAGGACAAACCTGAGAACTTTGGTGCAAGGAACACATCGGCTATCAGAAATTCGGGAAGTTATTCCTTTCTTGGTTTTGACTTTCTTTGTTATATATTTTTAATTTTATTGGGGGCTCTTACAGCTACTACAACATTCAGTACATCATTTGTATCAAGCACATTTGCACACATGTTTCCACATACATTTCCCAACATTTTCCACTTGAGCCCTTGGTACAAGCTCCTCTTTAAAATAAAAAAACACACCTCCCCTTTCCCCTTCCCCCTTTTTTTAATGAATCATTTTATTGGGGGGCCCATACAACTCCCATCACAATCCCTAACAACATCAGTTGTATGCAGGCCACTTTTACACACCCATTGCCATCATCACTCTCAAAACATTCTCTTTTATTTGGCTTTGCCTGGTTTTTGCATTTACTAATATGTCTGCATGTCTATTTAGATAAGATAGGTAGGATAAATAATTTGGAGATGAAAAGAACAGGATCTATGATTCGGGGGAAACGGGAGAAGGGGAAGTGGAAAAAAGGAAAGTGGTGGTGGTGGGGGCAACCCAGGTATAAGAGAACAAAAAGTGAACTAAAATCAATGGAAGGAAGGTCATAGGATGCCTAGTTGGGCTCAATCAAGGGCAATGTAAAAGCAAGGACTACTAAACCCAAATGAAGACCAAATGCGATGGTGGGACAAGAAGGAAGTAAAAAGGAAATAGAGGAAAGAACCATGAGGCAAAGGACATTTATAGAGGTCTAAATAGAAGCATGTACATATGTGTGTGTATATATATACATATATATGAATTAATTTTGCATATGGGTGTTGAGCCTCAACTCAAGTACTTCTTTAGCACAAGAACACTTTGTTTTAACTGTAGCATGATAAGAACTGGGATTCAAGTAAAAACTTCAAGGATACACATTCGAGGTCAAAATAATCTGAAAACGGATGTTTTGACAATCAAGGACATGTCTTTGATAAAGAATTTCTAGCCTGGAGGTTGTTTTGGTTTGTTCTCTGCTTTGTAGATTTTTTTTTTTTACTGCACCTGGATTTTTAGATAATGTTGTTCCAAGAATGTTACTTATCATATTTAAAAAATTCTGAGTAAATGCAACCAGTCACATATTTCCAAATTCAAGTATGAATAAAAGAAAGGACACATTTCTGTTCGGAACTGCTGCTGGAGCAAGCTGCAGTCCTTTGCCTTAAATCAAATCTATGTGCTTCTCATTCCTTCTGCATCTCCATTCATTTACAATAACCCTTTGCCTTACAATCCAGGATTTTGTGATGCTCACCTTTCCAACATAATTGCTGAAAACAAAATGGGTGCATAAGCAAATGTGGTGATGAAAGCTGATGGTGCCTGGCTATCAAAACTATAGCATCTGGAATTTTAAAG
>PVJH01038995.1:0-16738 GCA_004026705.1 Nesogale talazaci
GGAGATATTCCTGTTGACAAACCCCGTGGAGCTATACAGATGGCAGCCAGAGCCTTGGAGCTGGGGTGGTGGGGGGGGGGGGGTTGGGGGAGCAGGTGATGACCCACACCAGCGCTAAGATGCTTCCATTGCCACTGGATCCCCAAGACTTCCCACCCACTGGCTTGTGTTCTTCGTGAACTCAGCGTCATTACATGTGCCATGTGAGTCTGAAGGGAAATTTACCGACTGGTATCAGGCCTATGGGCAAATTTCAGATTTATGGACTTAACTTGGCCTGAGTTGGCATGTTTTCTTAATGTACGATTACACTCTGTCATAAAGTTCTCCATTCCACGCGTACGAGTGTCTCTCTGGATTTGTTTCACACAGACTAACATACCTGGCTACCACTTAGACTACATTATGGCAAGGAACACTGGGATCCGCCCACATCTATATCTTAAGGTGCTGTCACCAATCACCACAGAGATAGGGGATTTATTATTCTTATTATATTTGTTTAATGAGACACTGTGACAATTTGACATATAACTCTGGAACAAGTGCTAAAGAGGACAAGGGAAAACCAAAGATCTCTCCGTTAAACAACAACAAAATAGGAACAAACAGAAAAAAAGGAAATAACCTTGTAGGTAGAGATAAAAATAATACAATGGCAACAGCCAGATCAAAGCTGGTCTTTTACAAAGCACACGGTGGTTTTAAACGACAGAACTGGAGTTACGGAGGGAAAGAGCCTGAGGCGAGGGTGTCGCTGTGCTGCTTCCTTCTGAGGCTTGAGGCAGTCTCTCTCTTTCGGTCTCTCTCCTAGCTTCTGGAAGCTCCAGGAACTCCTTGGTCCCCAGCTGCCACATCACGTGTACATCACGTGTCCACCTCGGTACATCTGCTCCTCTCTGCAGGGTTAGAACTCAGCACACTCCAGGAGGACCTCGCGGTTCACCTAACGGATAACATTTTCAAAGACTTTGTTCCTAAAGGGGACCACGCTCACAAGGACCAGAGGTCTGGACTTCAACGGGGCTTGGAGGAGAAAGAGAATTCCGTCTACCCCAAACACGTTCCCTCTTGGCCAGCAGTCCAGAGATGCCCTCTGAGATGTGGAGGGCAGGGCGGCCTGCGTCAGGAGAGCTCAGGTCCTCTACCACCACGGCCCTGGCCGATGACCCAGCTCACCACTTCTTCCCGCTCCCAGGCTGGTGAGGAAGAGACTCTGCCCCGTGCCATAGCTGCCAGCCCGGCTGTGGGAAGAGAAGACTCTGAGGAAGCCCCTGAGACCTCGGACCCTGGCAAAGCTGCTGGAGGATGAAGACACAAAACAGACGGCCTACGTGGAGGTTGGGGGAAATCTCCCTTGCTGCTGTGGAGGGGGCAGTGCGATGTGGACGCCACAGCTCACAGCGTGTGAACGGTGGAAGTGAGCTTTCCGAAGGACTTTAAAAATAAGATCATATCTATGTATATGTGTGTGTGCGTGTATATAAAGAGAGGGGGGTGACAGATGGATGGGGTATTCGGTGGGATATTTTTAATCCTGGAGTCAGAATTATGTAATGGAAGGAAGAGAAAAACGGAGGCAGCTGGTAAGTCATCTGGAGCAAAGATGGGAAGCCCATGTCGCCTGAACCTCCCTTCAAGCTCGGGCAGCACCTGCGGGGGCCCAGGCCCCCCATGGGCACCTCAAAGAGGTGAGAGAGGCAGGTGCCAGTCTGGCATGGAACCATGATGAGGGCTGGCTGCCAGAGCGGGGCTGGCAGGTCGAGCAGAGGGGGTGGCGGGAAGGCAGGGCCCCAGCCTGGCCCACGCACAAAGCCTGAGTCAATTTCCAGGAAAGGCTGAGTCAATTTCCAGGAAACGGGAAAGGCCTTGAAGACACTTTCCAGCTAGTCCTTGGCTCTGCACGGCCGGCTCCTTGGCATTTTTGACTTCCCATTGACTGAAAGGCGAGGCTGCGATGACTTCCATCTGAAATCACAGCTGTAGTCTGGCGGGGAGGCGTCCTCTAGAAGAGCCTGCCCTAGGAGCTGGCGGGGGGGGGGGGGTTCGTCCCCTAGAAGAGTCTGCCTGAAGGCCAACAGCACTGGGCCCCTCTCCAGAACTGCACAATACCTGCCCCCGGCCAATGCCCAGAAGCAAGGCCATCTCTACAGGCCCGGAAACCTAGCTAAAGAGGTGCCGCAGAGGAAGCTGAGACCTGTGTGCCCCTGGAGAACTTCCCCCAAAGAATACCTTCCATCTGGACCAGCTGGCCAGCTGCCCCTCTGGAATTCTTGCATTCTGGATGTGTTCCTGTCTGGCAGGCAAAGTTCCTGTGGACTGGCCCCTCTGCCTCCACTACCAGCCACCACGTGATTCCCATGGGCCAGGCACCCTGCTCTCCATATGCAGCCATCTTCCCAGATGGTCCCATTTCACTTCGTTCTCATTCCACAGGCGGGAAGAGGGAGGCACAGGGAGGGGGAGGCACCGGTGGACCGTCAGTGACCGCACCCGACACGTGATTCCGAATACCCATCTCATGCCTTTAACCATGACACCGCTGAGCTTTAGATTTTATTCTTGTGGGCCTGGCCTCCCCCAGAGTTTGCAATATGTTTGACTAAAGCCATCAAGGCAGTCGTTGTCCAGAGAGGGGACTGCCAGCTCCAGGAATGTCAGAGAAACCAGCCTCTAACACATCATCACAGGTTCTACAGGCGCAATTTTACAGCGATCATGAAAGATGATAGTAAAGTCACAGAGAATACGAAAGATAGAAATAATGGCGTCAGACGCATTTCATGGGAGCATGCTCACCTCAGCCCCACTTGGTGGTCCACATGGAGCAAGAGAAAATGAGGGGGGAGGAGAGGACATGGGGAGTATGAGAGGAGTTGGGGGAGAAGAGGCAATGAAGAAAGAGGGCGAAAGCAGTGAAAGTGCTCCTTTATTCTGACCAAGCCTTATATATCTTTTGAGGACATGCAAGGCCCCTAATTACAGTTAAAGATCTATATGTCAGCTGAGCCCGGGTGGCATAGTGGTTGAGTGTGGGACTGCGGCCCACTGGCTTGGCGGTTCAAATCCAGCAGCAGCTCTCCAGGAGCAAGACTGGGCCTCCCACTCCCACCAGAGGGCAGTGATGCCCCCCCACCCCAAATAAAAAAACAAAAGGCCTATATGTCACAGGAAAGGGTTATCCTATATGTTATACATCAATGAGAGGGACAATCGAGGGGCATACATGTAATAGGAAAGGAGGGTACTGGGGGTCCCCATGTACAAGGAGGGCAGACCCCAATTCACAGTGGAGGCTTAACCCTGATTGCCCTTGGGCTGGAGACTTGATTTAGGCAAACCTTCCAGGGGAAGTGACCCATTGTCCTAACAGCAGGGAGTCAGCCCTATCTTTTGTGGGAGGGACAATGGATAGCTGGAGTCTTTAGGGAGTCTTTAGGAATAAGCAGCCTCTGACCTCCCACCAAATGCTGGCAAATAGTTACTAATAGTTACTTAATATTTTGGAGGAGACATACTTGTGGAAAAGTCTTCTCTTCATCCATTTCTGATTGAGTCCACAGGCAAGCCAAAGGCCTAAGAAACAAGTGCTCCTCCCACAAGCCCAGCCAGGGGAGTCAGTGCACTCACTGCCCGGAGCAGCTCTTCAAAGCTCTTGATCGGTCATGCTATATTGGGTCCAAGAGGGAGGGCAGGGGCTGAGCAACAAGACAGGCTGCCTTTGCCTCCCGGGAGAGGCTGGGGTGCCTGACCCTGCTTGTGTGGAAACAAAAGGCTCCTCTCTTGTGGTGGTGTCTGCTGGAGGATCCCAGAGATGATGCCCAGTGTGCGCTACGCTGGCTCAGAGGACACCCTCTGGCCCGTCTTGTGCTGCTGAGGAGGGACAGCGATGGAGACTGCAGAGCCGATCCCAGGCCTGGTCCCTAAGAGAGAGGGAAGCAGTTTGGAGTAAAAGTGACCATGACAGGGAGCTAGGAAACCAAGAACAGATGGAGACAGAAACCAGGAAAGGCACTCCCGGGAGCTGTGGACTTGGACTGACAAGTGACAGTGGGGTCAGAAAGCCAGGAGACCAGTTAGAAAATGCTCTAATACTTTCTGAGCCCCATCACCTGCCAGGCACTGTTCTAGACTCTGAGGATACGGTGGCGGGTAAGCAAAGCTTTCATGGAGCTCTGTGTCTATCAGAGTTGGGAGTAGGGGTCAGAGAGATGAACAACCCCCAGGGAACCTCCACACGTGATCATCTCAGGTCTCTACCTCACTGCCAGCAGGTCGTTTAGATTCACAGCAACCCCACAGGACAGGACTGAACTGCCCCTGTGAGTTTCCAAAGACTGTAACTCTTTATGGGAATAGGAAGCCTTGTGTTTCTCCAGCGGAGCAGCTGGTAGTTTCAAACTGCTGGCGTGGTGATTAGCAGCCTGGGGCATCACCATTAGGCCTTCAGGGTTTCCAGCGCTGACCTCAGGTAACAGCAAGAAAGTAGAGCAGGGTCAGGTGATAGAAAAGCTGGGCCTTGGGAAGCCTGGATGCCAGGAAGCGCTTGAAAATGGGGGGCCCTTGACCAGACTCAATCAGTCAGATGTGGGGGGGGGGGGCGGGAAGAGCGCAAAGAGAGGGAGAAGGAAAGAGAGAGAGAGAGAGAGAGAGAGAGAGAGAGAAACAGACACAGAGACTAACCAAAATAGCAGTGGTACCAGAAAAATCAGAGAGGGGCCGAGGCCGTGAGAGAGAAGCCAACAGCTAAGAATCCTCAGAAGTGAAGGTCAGGGCCCCAACCTGACCAAACCCACTGCCATCGGATTCATTCCTGCTCACAGAAACCCTGCAGAGAGTCTCCAGTACTGTCAACCCAGATGGGAATGCACAGCCTCATCTTCCTCCCTAAGAGGAGTTGGTGGATTAGAACCTCCAACCTTGCCTCACCCAACTCCAAGGCCTCACCCACAGTGTCACTAGGGATCCTTAAGATATAAGAGAGAAAGACAGGCCTCAAATCAGAGAGGCTGAAGACTGGAACAGAATGAGAAAGACAGAGTGTCAAAAATCTGGAGTAGGGAGACAGGCTCGAGAGAAGTGCTGAGACTAGAGAAATGATTGGCATCACTTATCATGGAGCTGGATTGTCAAACCCCTTCTCCCCCCACCCTCCCCCCGCTCCCGCCCCCGAGATCCATGAACTCTAATGTTCTCACCACCAAGGATCACGTTCATTATCCTCCCTGATGGGCACTATAGCTCAAAAGATATTTGTCTACCAAACAATCTGCATTTCATAAGTAATAATTAATTTGCTTTCTCATTTTTTATTCATCAAAGACATCCATAACTGGCAATCAGAGCATCGGATCAGCAGGCGACGGCACATGTCGCCGTTCTGAGTGCCTGTCATTCCAGCCCAGAGCAAAGCCGCTGCCGTCACAGGTAAAGGCCTCCCTCGTTTGCGCTAGGTTTGGGGTGACGTTGACACCAGGGCAAGACACACAAAGAAACACGCTGCTGGGCTGCCAGAGCCCTGCAGAGCCAGGGGTCCAGCTTTGAGATGACACGCCCAGCGGCCCCTACATCTGCCACCCCTGGAGCTGCTCTTCCAGAGCAGACAGCCCAGGGGTAAGGTCTTTCCTGGAGAGCACCAGGCCAGAAGTGGATATGCACCATCTTCCAGAGAAGCCTTTTTGCCTACACGTTATCAGAGTGAAAGCTTCGACTTAGCCCCTGAGCTAGGGTTCTAGTGCTTCCCTTCTGCTACAACCGATGTGTCAAGGGACAATGACTCTTTTCCTCTTGTCCTTCCATAGCCTGGCTTGTTCCTTTTTAATCCTTCCAGAACCCCTCTCTGAAACCCGCCCCCCCCCACCTCGGTCTTCCAAGTTGCCCAAGACAACAATTTCCTTTAAACTCAAGTCTCTTCAACCTTTAGCATGAGGAGCAGTGCCCTCTCAACGAGAAATCTCTCAGAGGCTGAGCTCAGATCTTAAAGACTTTAGGGCGAAGGTAGGTTTCTCTGTGGTCATGCATTGCACTGCTGACCTCAAGGCCAGCAGTTCAAAACCACCTGCCACTCTGAGGGAGAGAGAAGGACTTTCTATTCCTGTAGAGAGTTGCAGTCTCAGCAACCCACAGAGGCACTTCTACCCTGTCCTGAAGAGTCACTATGACTTTGCGTTGACTCAATGGCCCTGGTTTGTTTGGAGTTAGGTACGCTTGTCTGTGTACCTGTGGGGACAGTCTCAGGCCTTCCAGATCAACAGTCCACCAGAGGCCGACCACTCATTTGTCTGTATCTGGTCTTTGATAGTCCCTGTAAGTTCAAGCCCTAAAATGACCTACACTGGTTGGTATGTCTTGTGCTTTACCTGCTCTGTGGTCCTGGATGTGCCATTAACTTCCGTGAAGGGTGTCCATACCCCCTCCTGGGCTCTGGGGCTGGCTGGGTTGTCTTGGCTTTAGTTTTCCATGGCAGAGCTCTTTTGGGGATCCCCTAAGGCTCCACCTGCAGCATCACGACCTTGCTTGCTCACTCATGTGACATTCTCTGAATGTCTTCAGTGGTGGGTGCTTGGTAATGCATTATTCATGATCTTCAGTGACTCTCCCTTGCCCTCAACCGTGCTTCGAAGAGAGGTAATGCCCAAGTAAGCCTTTTATTTGGCACTCATCACCCATTCGGTCCCTCATGTCTTAGCCTTTATTTCTTCCTAAAAACCTTACCACCCTTGAAGGTTCAATTTCTTTTCTATCTTCTATTGCCTGTAACTGATTGGGAAAATGCATACAGGAGCACAGGAGTCCTCCCTCAAGCCAAGAGGTAGGTGAGCTTGGGAAATTTCAATGCAAGGAGAGTCAGAAAAGAAACTTAGAGAGTGTATCTTCTGATTCAATTAAGGAGAAGGCAGGCATGAATTCAAACAGAAGGGTCTACACGTGGTATCAAAGGAATCAGGTATCAGGCATCAATGAACTAAAAATTAGATCACTATAAATGAGCGGAAGGACAGATTGGGGACCCAAAGCTCATCTGTATGTGAAGCAACATCTCTTTACAGAAGGGTCATGGGGAGTTGATGAGCCAAAGTATCATGTAGTAACAATGAAATACACAACTTTCCTCTAGTTCTTAAATGCTTCCTTCCCCCCCCCCTTACCATGATCCCAATTCTACCTAACAAATATGGCTAGACCAGAGGATGTACGCAGGTACAGATAGGAACCTGAAACATGGAGAATCCAGGATAGATGATCCCTTCAGGACCAGTGGTGAGAGTGGTGATATCAGAAGGCTAGAGGGAAGGTGAAGGAGAAAGGGGGAACTGAAAGCAGGGATCCACACAAGACCTCCTCCCTGGGATATGGACAATGTGGAAGGGGGTGAAGGGAGACATCGAACAGTGTACGATAGGTCAAAATAATAATTTATAAATTATCAAGAGTTCATGAAGGAGGGGGGAGCAGGGAAATACGAGGAGCCAATACCAAGGGCTTAAGTAGAAAGAAAATGTTTTGAGAATGCTGATGGCAACAAATGTTCAAGTGTGCTTTGTATTCAGTGGATGCATGTATGGATTGTGATTAGAGTTGCATGAACACCTAACGGAAGACTCCTAACTGCTACAAGAGATCCTGCTTGATCATTGCTATGGATAAATCTTGTGTCCCCTAAAAATATGTATGGTAAAGCCCCATTTAAGAAAAGGTTTTCTTGTACGGTAAGACCCTCCTTCCCCTAGAGCAGAGGTTCTCAACTTTTCTAATGCTGCAACTCTTTAATACAGTTCCTCATATGGTGGTGACGCCGTATGTGGGCGTATTTGCATGTGGGCGGACCTCCCTGGAGATGATAGAGGAGCGCTGTCTCGGTTCTTAAGATCATTGGAAATATGGTCTTAGGCGACCACTGTGAAAGTCCCATTTGACCTCTGAAGGGGTTGCGACCCCAGGTTGAGAACGGCTGCCCTAGAGTCAACACAGAGAGAAAGTCTACTGTGGGAGCCAGTGCCTTGGATTCAGACCTCTGAGAGAGAACAAACCACTAGATAACTAGGACCCTAGTGGTTACACATTTTGCTGTGATCTTCAAGGTCAACAGTTTGAAACCACCAGCTGCTCTGCAGGAGAAAGACAAGGTTTTTCCACTCCCTAAATAGTTTCAGTCTTGAAAACTCAGAAGGGCAATTTATCCTGTCCTTCAGAGTCACTACGTGTTGGCATCAATTTGATGGTAGTGAGTGAGTTTTAGATTACTGAAACAGCTCTCATTCCCTCTCCCTCTCTCCCTCTCTGTCCTGCCCAGCACTTAGTCTTATTAATATCTATATTTCACTGACAGATGCCATTTGTGCACAAATACTATATTTCTTAATAAGCTGAAAGCATAAAATTTCACAAATAATGGCACATTGGCGCTTTGAGGTGTTGAGGTGGCATTAGCTCTAGAATTTGGAGAAAATTCCACTCAAAGAAAGATTTAAATAAATGCAATGCCCAGGGAAAGAACTTTTTTATAGTTTCACTTTCCACCCTGTCTTTAACTAATTTCTCCTTGAGTTCATTTATTTACACAGCAAACAGTGACTGAGGACCAACAACATGCCAGCCACTGTGCTAAAAGCTGGGGTGCCACAAGAAACAAGATACCCTCCCTGCCCTCCAGGAGGCCAGGGTAAATGCAGGCTGATGAGCAAACACCAAGTTAAGGCCAGGAGATAGAAAGCTACTAAAAGAGAGATATGCATCCCGTGTTTGAGGAATATAAAATAAGAGCAGTCAATGAGCCCAGGCTTTGAAGGATGCAAGAGTTAGAAAGAGAGGATGTTGGGTAGTCACTTACCTGAATTCAGAAGAGACATATGGTGGTTGGAAAAGGGAAGGCGGGGGAGAGAGGGAAGCCACGTCAGAGTGATTCGACGAGAGGAAAGGGAGAACGTGGCACATACACCAGTGGAGAAGGGGTTTGTGAAGAATGTCTAAAATCCAGAAAGCAGACTCGCTGCCATCGAGTCAAGGCTGGCTCATGGTGACCCCCGGTGGGTGTCCCAAACTATAACTGTTCACAGGAGGAGGAAGCCCAGTCTGTCTTCCTCGGAGGGCGGTGGTTTCAAACTGTGGGCCATGTGGATGGCAGCCCAAGGCAAGCACCACACCACCAGAAAATGGACTGCATGGGCTGTTAATGTTAGGTGCCCTGAACTTGGCTCCAACCCATAGAAGCCCGTGTACCAGAGAAGGACACACCACCAGGTCCTGCGCCATCTGCACAATTGTTTCTCGGCCTGAGCACATTGACGCAGCCCCTGTGTCCATCCACCTCATCTAGGGCCTTCCTCTTTTTCACTTCCCCTCCATGGCACCAAGCACGATGTCCTGCTCCGAGGACTGGTCTCTGTCCTGACAAGATGAAGCTGTGTCATCCTTGCCTCTAAGGAGCATGCTGGCCTTACTTCTGCCAATCCAGATCTCTTGTTCTTTGAGGACCCCCACGATACTGTCAATATGCTTGTCCAGCACCACTGTTCAAATGATCCTTCTGTAGTCTTCCTTATGCAATGTCCAACTTTCAGATGCATATGATGCAATGTAGAATATTGGCTTGGGTCAGAGGTAACTTAGTCCTCAGAGAAACATCCTTTCTTTTCTTTTCTTTTCTTTTTTTGGCATCACTGCCCTGGTGGGAGTAGGAAGTCCCACCTTGCTCCTGGAGAGCTGCTGCTGGATTTGAACCGCTAACCCTGTGGGGCACAGTCCTACACACAACCATTACGCCACCAGGGATCAGCCAAAACATCCTTTCTTTTCAGCACTTTGAAGAGGTCTGTGCAGCAGATTTACCCAATGTAATTTAATTTTATCTTTTGACTACTGTTTGCACAAGCATTGATTGTGGGTCCAAGCAAGAGGAAATCCTTGACAACTTCAATATTTTTGCCTCTTATAATCTATTGGTCCACTTGTGAGGATTTTGGCTTTCTTTACAGTAGGCTGTAATCCATACTCAAACTATGATCCCTGATCTTCATAGGGAAGTGTTTCAAATCCTCCTCCCCATCAGCAAGCAAGGTTGTGTCATCTGCATGCTGCAGGTTGTTAATACGTCTTCCTCCAACCATAATACAGCACACTACTTCATATAATCCAGCTTCTTTGAAGATTTGCTCATCATACATATTGAACAAGTATGGTAAGAGGATACGACCCTGACACATGTTTCCTGATTTTAATCATGTCTTATTCCTTCATTCTGTTCCCACAACTGCCTTTTGATTCAAAGAAGCATGATGAAGTGTTCCAGAATTCTCATAATTTATTAGGGTCCACACTGTTGGATATCTTTGCGTAGTCAACAAAACCCAAGTAAACATCTTTTTGGTATTCTCTGTTTTGAGCCAAGATTCATCTGACATCAGCAATGATATCCCTTGTCCCATGTCCTTTTCTGAATTCAGCCTGAACTTCTGGCCGTTCTTTGTCAATGTACTGCTGAAACCTTTGTCGGCTGATCTTAAGCTAAACTCTACTTGTGTGCAATGTCAGTGACATTGTTCTATAACTTGATCAGTCTGTCGGGTCACCTTTCTCTGGAATGGGCACAAATATGAGTCTCTTCCAGTCAGCTGGCCAGGAATCTCTCTTCCAAATTTCCCGACATAGTCTAATGAGTGCTTCTTTGGCTTTCTGAAACATTTCAGTGGTTAGTCTGTCAGTTCCTGGATCCTTGTTTTTGGCTATTGCATTCAGTGCTGCTTGACCTTCTTCCTTCAGCACACTTGGTTCTTGTTCATATGCACAGACTGTTCACTTGTTCTTTTAGGTACAGTGACTCTGTATTCTTTCCATCCTCCCTTAATGCTTCTTTCATCATTCAATGAATTGTCTCTAGAATCTTTCAAAATTGTAATTTGAGGCTTGAATTTTTTTCTTGATTTCTTTTAGTTTCCGATATGCTGAGTGTGTTCCCATTTGGTTTTCTCATTCTCAGGTCCTTGGACATTTCTTTATAATACTTGGCTTTGTCTTCTTGAGTTGCCTTTTGAAACTTGCTGTTCATCTCTGTGACATCATCTTTTCTCCCATTTGCTTTAACTGCGCTGTGATTGATAGCAAGTTTCAGAGTCTCTTCTGTCATCTACTTTGATCTTTCTTTTCTGTCACTTTAATGACCTTTTGCTTTCTTCCTGAATGATGGTCTTGATGTCCTCCCACAACTCAAGAGGTCTTCTCTCATTAGTGATCAATGTGTCAAATGTGTTCTTAAAACATCCTCAAAAGTCAGGTGGGATAGACTCAAGGTCATATTTTGATTCCTGAAGACTTGTTTTCCTTTTCTTCAGCTTTATCCTGAACTTAAATATCAGCAATTGATGATCTGTTCCACAGTCAGCCCCTAGTCTGGTTTTCGCTGCTGATATTGAGCTTCTCCACTTTTGTCTTCCCACAGATGTAGTCTGTTCCATTTCTGTGCATTCCATCTGGGGAAATCCATGTGTATAGTTACCTTTCTTGTTGCTGAAAAAAGGTATTTTCTATGGACAAGTCGTTGGTTTTGCAAAATTCTATCATGTGATCTCCAAGTCCAATCTCATTTCTATCACCAAGTCTATATTTTCCAAGTACACTTCCTTCTTCTTGGTCTACATTCCAATCACCAATAGCTATCAATGCATCTTGCTTGTGTGTTTGATCAATTTCAGAGCAAAGTTGTTGGTAGAATTCTTCAATTTCTTCATCACTTGCTTTTGTGGTTGGTGCATGCATTTGAACATTAGTTGCATTGATTGGATTTCATTGAAGGCAGATAGATATAACACTATCCCAGAATAATTGTACTTCATGATAGATTTAGCAAGATCCTTTCTGACAGTGAAGGTCACACTCTTCCTCTTGATTGTGTTATTTCCAGCAGAGTAAATCATATAATTTTCTGATTCAAAATGACCAAGACCAGCCCATTTCAGCTCATTGATGCCTAGGATATCAATCTTCATGGGTTCCATTTAATTTTTTACCACTTCCAGCTTTCCTAAAGTCATACTTCACACATTCCAAGTTCCAAACATTAGAATACTTTTGCAGCATTTATCTTGATCTATACCCCATCAGCAAATGGAGATCCAGAAGGTCCCACTCCCACAGGCTTTATTGAACTCACATCAAGTGGTTGACTCCCCACTTTCCCAATAGACCATTTTCTCTTCTGTCACTTTTCAAGTACCCTCAAACCTGAGGGGCCCATGTGCTGCCAATAGCTCTGACAAAGTATTTGAAGATGCTTATATGCTATGCATAAGGCTTCCAGGGGCTTCTTCCTCCTAAGTAGGGTTCGTTGTCTGTTCTTAGCCTGGAAGCTGCACTGACACCTCTTCACTGTGGGTGACCCTTCTGCATTTGAAATACCAGGGACATAGCTTCTAGCATCACAGCCACAGACAAGCCAATGCAGCGGGACAAACTGACAGACGTGGAAGGGATGGGCTAGTGGAGAGAAAAGAGATGCAATTGAGGAGGGGGAATGAAGTGAAATCATGAGGCCATGTATTTAATCATTGATTGTTGTTTTTGCTGTTCGGTGCCATCAAATTGCCTATGACTTATGCCAACAGAGTTTAACAGAGTAGAACACTGTCCAATTTCATAATCACTGCATCATTGTCACAACCACTGGCATGTCTGCTGCATTGTTGATTCATCCACTGCATTGATCCATCTCCCTGAGGATTTTCTCCACCTTCGCTGACACTTCAATTTAACAACACAAGGTCCTTCTCCATTTCCAAAGTAAGCATGTCTAGGTCTTATATAACATTCTTTAAGCCATAGAGTTTTCACTGGCTAACTTTAGGAAGTGGATTGCCAGTCCTTTCTGCCTAGTCTGTCTCAGCCTGGACGCTCCCATGACATCTGGCCACCATGGGCAGACCCTGCTGATGTTTTCAATAATGGTTGTATAGTGTCTTGCATCGTGGCATCACTTAAGTCACCACAATGTGGCAAAACGATGGATGGATGGTGGGTAATACTAGAGAATTTATAGGTTAAGAACCCTTTGAAGGGTTTGAAGCAGGAACAGGCATGACTGGAGTGAGAAAGAGCCTTTCTGGACAATGTGGAAATCAGTTGGGAAGATCTTTCCTTAGTTCAAATGAAACACGATAAAGGCTTGCATTAATTCAGCAGAGGTAGGCAAACTGAGATGATACTGAGCAGCGAGGACATCAGGCTTTGGTCAGTAGAGGCTCATCCCAAAAGAGGAAGGCCCTCCGTGAGCTGGATGGGTACGGGGTTACAACAGTGGGCTCAAACATAAGGGCCATCGGGAAGGTGGCACAGGGCGGGGTGATGTCTCACCCTGTTGTGCCTGGCATCGCTGTGGTTCGGGGCAGATTCAATGGCACCGAACAGCAGCAACAACGTAGAAAGAGTCTCTAGGTTTCAAAGATGGAGTGGGGTGTGCACTTGCTTTGAACATGCTCTGGTGAGGGCAGTCTGCTGGGCAGCACTGGTGCCTCTCGCCTTCGGGACGAAGGGGCTGCAGTGGCCTCACTTCCATCTGATGGCCTGCTCCAACAACTCGGGGATAAACCCCGCTCCGGAATCAAACATCCTAAAACTGGCTTTTCTTGGCTCTTGTTTTCATTAAAATTGGATATCGCGCCTACTCTCCCACATCTCCAGAGAAATCCAGACCAGATCCCATAATCTAAAAAAGAAAACTTGGGCAACTAACTCCAAGTTCACCACCCGCCTCCACCCCCACCTGCTTCCACCTTACATAATTGCCTTTCTTCTTGTCGCTTCAAAGAACCTGTTGACAGAGATGGCTGTTTGTACTTAATTCTATGCCTTCTGTGCCTACTTTTTACTTTTTGCCCAATCAGAATCAAAGTTTACCTTGGTTGCCAAGGGAATCCATGTTATTAGTTATCTATTCAGCGATCTCTGAAGCTCCCACCAGTATGAAAGTAACTTTGCATGAAATTCTAAGGGGGGCACTCATTAACTTGATTATGCTGGAAGAAATGGTTTTAATGCAAGTGACTCCTAAGTGAAAGTCTTTTTTTCCCCTCTTGAATATTTTAAATATATTTTTGAGTGTAGGATTAAATTTTAAAGAATGCCGCACAGTGTTTCCCTGACAAACCAAAATAGCTGGAAAGGTGAGAAGCGAGAACAAGAGTGACTACCTGCCCACAGAGAAGTGCAGCGATAAAGAAAGAGCATGGTGGAGACACCGCAATCACAGAGTCCTTCCCAGCAGAGTTTCTCTACCCAACAACATTTTGGAGATAGTCTATGGGGCGAATCATCAGAGTCACATTTCCGCACTTCACAAGCTAGACTAAAACCCAATGACAGCTGCTGAACGGGGAAGTAGCACCGGCAAAAACTGCTGGCTCCGTGGTGTCTCCTTCCTAAGCCACTGCTCACAATAACTTAGGAAGATGGAAGCCAACTTGGTTGGTTTTTTCCCCCTTCACTTTTCGCACACTATATGACATGCGTTGCTATCATTAACCAGAAGGCTAACTTAGTGAGGGCAGCTGGGCCATCTACCTTCCCTGGCCCTCAACCTGTAATGGTTCTAATTCCCTTCCTGCACCATTACAGAAACGTGATGATGAAATCACGTTGACGCAGGTAGAAGAGATGCAGTGCCTGGGAAGCGGAAGGTAGGATAGGAGCAACACCAGCCCTTCTAGCTTCCTAGAGAACCAGCAAGCATCCGCGTGCTGTACCCTGAGGACCATGGACAGCGTCCCCGCGCAGTTCGATGCCTCCATCTCAACTCGAAGCCACTGAGTTCATAAACACTGATAAGCAACTCTGGAGAACAGGGTCGAACTGCCCCGTGGGTTTCTGAGACTGCTACTCTTCTCCCTCTTTCTCCCAAAGAGTGTCTGGTGGTTTTCAACTGCTGGTCTTGCAGTTAGCAACCTAATGCTCTTCCGTGCTAGTCCCAGAATATTGAAGCCCTGTTTTCCTCAGGAGCTGTGGTTGTTTTTATGTGCCATTGAATTGACTTAGACTTGGAGCGACCCCGTATGACCGGATACATCTGCCTACAGGGTTTTAGACTGTACTTTTATGGAAGCCAATCACTCACAGAGCTTCTGGTGGGTTTGAAGGAAACACATTTCCATTTAGGTCTCTGCCAGAGAGTAGGGTGTCTGTAAACACTTAGTGTTGGTTATGGGAGACGGGTTGGTAAGGCATTCTCTGAAACTGAAGTGCGTTGGAACATCATCTGTCTTCGGGTGCATTGACAGCACTTTTGTAGGGGCCGGCTCAGGCGGCCGCTGGTAGTAGCAGATACAAGATTCTCATCCAGGTCTGTATGACTCCAACACCCGGAGGCTTTGCCTCAATGTGGAGATCCTACATTTGAGACGGACACCATAGCCTGAAGGACTCAGCATCACCACGCTAGGATGTGGCCATGTCTCAGATCCTGACTTGGCCGCCCTTATATTCTGCATGCTCTTCACCAGCACTGAATGACTCTGTCACAGGGAAATAAAGATTAAGCCGGAAGAATAAAAGAGAAGCTATTCATTTAGGGGGGACCATAACTCCTCCACACTAACACAGCCATCTTTCATTTTTGCATATTATCTTGCAATCCTTGTTGACACACTGACATATTTTTCATCATTGCAATCAAAGCAATTGTGGTGTTTGTATTGTGTTTTCACTTAGTATCTTATCATAAACCTTTCCCCAAGTTGCTATACTGTCTCTGTAATGATCATTTTTAATGTCTGTATAATGTTCTAACAAATGGATGCATCCTGATTTACTGAACAACCCCCTAATTGTTGAACATTTAGGTTATTTCCAGTTTTTTTAAATTTTATAGATTGTGCTCTGATGAACGCTTTTATGTGAAAACCACATGGGGTGATTGAAAGAGCATGAGCTTTGAAGTGAGACAGACTAGAATTAAAGGCCAACTCTGCAACTTACCTCCGAATGTACTGAATGAGTTCTCCGGGATTTTCTCTCAGGCAGGGGGGGGGGGAATGGATGCTGTCAGAGCAGTGGGAAAGAGCTTGGGAGGCAGAGGCAGTCAGCTCACAGAGCTATGCAGAGGGCAGATAAGAAATACTGATTACAAAGCATCAGGGTTGCCTCCACAGACCCAGAGCTGACCAGAAGCAGTCTACCCGAGGAAGGTACCCAAGGAGGAGAATGCTTTGGTGAAATGATTAGCCTCAAGCTTTCAATATGGTTATCAGGGAGCTAATTAACTACAACTATCATCGAGGAACTCTCTCTCTCTCTCTCTCTCTCCACATACACACACACACACATCCCACAATGTATATAATGTTTTTACACACACATCCATATGTATACATATTTCAAAAGTCCATGGGAAATATTTATATACACATGCATACGTATACCTCCACACACATGCACACATACTTCAAAAGTTCATGAGAATTAAAGAAAAAAATAATCATGCCTCAAGTTGTAATAGTGAAAGACTTTATGGACAAAATATTGAATGATGCAGAACGCATTGAAAGAAGGTGGGAAGAATACACAGGGTTACTGTACCAAAAGAACTGGCATCCAACCATCTCAGGAGGGAGCACATGGAATGGAGCCAATGATAGTGAAGGAAGATGCCCACGTCGGAATGAAAGCATTCGCCAAACACAAGCTCCAGGAATTGATAGAATGCTCAGAGAAATGCCTCGAACAGCTGATGAAGCACTGGAGGCGCACATCTCATCGA
>PVJH01038997.1:0-16743 GCA_004026705.1 Nesogale talazaci
ATACAAATAATGAGTAAGAGAGAAAATACCACCATCAATATTTAAAAAGTCAGGGAAGATATTTTTTTGTCATAGAACAAGCAAGAGATGCCGGTTCCTGGAACAAATTCAGGTTGGGTCAATCAAGTACCAAGTTTGGTTCAGCATAATCAAGATGACAATGATGTCTCTCTGATAGTAGAGCTGCTTGAGACCCTTGCCTGTGGCTGAAGGGTCTGCCAGTGGCTTCATCTTGAGAGTTATTCTGCGGATCAATTTTGGGCTCCCACTGTCCTCCATAACCTTCTATACACTGAGTTCATAATTTTAGCTTTGGTACATTTCCCTTCATCTTATTTGAATCTTGTTATTGTCATCTTTGGAGCACACAAGCTGATATGCTTCCTCCATGTGGACTTAGTGAGACTCCTTACTTAGAATACAAGCCCTTCAGACCCCAGACACTCCTCTGAATAGCTCTGTACCATCTGCTTTCTTGACCACCCTTTGCTGTAGCACCCTTATCTTTAGCGGTCTCTTCATGAAGGAGAGTATCAAGCCATCTTATCAGAACTAATTGTTTTTGGATTGGGGCTAGAGTTAAGTTGCAGCCCAAAATTCATCTTTTGGTTCCTGGGACATGCAGAATCAGGTTTATTTCCACAGTCATATGACAAAATCAAAACCCCAGAAGGCCAACTATGCAACCAACAGCAACAAACCAATCAGAATCAATCAATAAAAAATATAAAGAACAACAAAGAAAGCCAAAGGGAGGAAAACAAAAACCCACATAAACAACAACAAAAAAAATTGTACTACCTTGTCAGTCATGGGATGTAAAGTGATTACACTGATGACATCATCCATGTTCCCAACGACACAGCACTCTGGACACTGTTGTGTAAGGAAGGAGTCTATGGGAGTACAGCGCCACCTTAAGCCGCAGCTCATGAGTTGTGGCCCTACTCTTTGATCTTCCATTCTAAGTATAGGGGTTGGTGCCAGCGGGAAACTTCCTGGATCAATTCTTCCAAGCGCACATCCCTGCCCAACAGACCAAACCTGTCACGTCATTGTGAGGCGGGCATGGAGGTACTAAGTGTGTGGTGATTCTAGGTCCCTTTCCATTGAACACCCACCAAGCTGGGGCTTACCTCCATGGTCCAAAGACCACCACTTCCACAGCCCCAGGGTGGCTACTCTGCTTACCCTCCCATCCACGTACCCCAGTCCCCAGTCCAAGGGTGCAGGCTATATGAAGTCCTGCCATAGCACGGTTGGCATCCAAGGTCATCGTGGTGTTTAGTTTATGGCGTGGTTCACCGAAGGTTGGGTAGAAATGTGTTCATAGAGTCTACCCAGGAGCATAAAATCTGGTCCATTGTCCCTCTAGTTTCCCTGCACTCATTCTCAATACTTCTGAAAAGTTGCTGGGATTGTAGATCAATCCACCTCGGCGGCCACCATCAGATTCCTTCTTCCTCTTCATGAGCTTGCTTCTGTAGTTAATCTACTTCTTTATAATTCAGAACGCCTATATGAATATGGCCCTATTAACATAACAAACCCTCATTCTCCAAAGGGGTCTCATCAGCAGTTACAGGGGTAACTCATATTTTGGAAAGACACAATTCAATCTCTAACATGACTGTGGCGGTCATGTACTCATGTAAATTTCATGATTGAAGTCTAGGAGTGGAGTCTAACATGTCAGTCTGGAGATAGTCAATGCGTCGCCAATGAGGCCTCTGTCTGAGCATGGCTTTCTCCTGAGATTTCTGGGAAATTTCATGGTATTTCCCATTTGGAGAAAAGAAACTTGACTGTAAGTCTCTGAGACGACAAACTACTGACAAGACGAGATGACAGCATACTGATAGATCCTGATTCCTACAGAGTGGAAGAGTCAGAGGAGAAGCCACATGACCTTGCCCTGATGGAACCAGATCTCTGGGCCTGGAGGAGCTACAGAGAAACCCCTGCCAGTGCTAAGATGCTCCCACCACCCATGGATACTGCTGATGGATCCTGTACCCTGGAAATGAGGAACCATGGGGAGACCCCTGCCAGCGCCAAGATGCCTCTACTGCACGTGCTTTGTGAGTTGGAAGGAGACTTTATGGGCTAATATCAGACTTATGGTTTTGGACTGGACTGGGTTGGGATGCTTTCTCAATGTTCCATTCCTCTTATATATAAATCTTTCCCTTATATCCATATGTGTGTCTATGAATTTGTTTCTCTAGTCTACCTGGATGAACACAATTACATTTGTAGCTCCCCCCGCCCCGCCTCAAAATCATATGCATCCAGAGACTTCATTGGGGGAGGGAGGGTGGGAGGAGGTGCTGACAACCTAGGGTGATGGTGTTGGGGGGCAGTGGGGATATAACACAATGACTGTCAATAAAATTTTTGTGCAGTATTTCCGCAGACATTTGCACTTCTTTAAAAATAAAGATCCCTTTAGTTACATAGTAACAAAGCAATCTGTGAAAGTCAGCTTACAAGGATCAACATCCCCACACAGTTGAAACTTCATGCTGATGTACTTTTTGCCTGCCCTTGTGGCATAGTGGCGCAGGGGTTACGAGTTGGGCTGCTCACCACAAGGCCCGCAGTGTGCAGTGTGGGCCCAGTGAATCCACCAGCTGCTCTGTGGGAGAAAGATGGGGGTTTCTCTCCTCATAGAGCAGCAGTTTCCAACCTGTGGGTCCCCACCCCTGTGGGGGTCAAACGACCCTTTCACAGGGGTCACCTAAGACCATCAGAGAAGGCATTTTCTGGAGGTCTTAGGAGGTCTTAGGAATGTCTGCCTCCAGGCGGGTCCACCCACATGCAGAGACGCCTACATATGAGTACCCCGTATGAAGAGTGTTACCCATGCTGCACCACATTTCAAGACAGAATTTCATGTATGTGCAACTAGAAATAAACATTTCGTAACATACAATTACATATTGTTTGTGTGATGGATCACTATGGTTTAATTATATTCAATTTGTAACAATGAAAATACTTCCTGGGTATCAGGTGACAATTCATGACTGTGGCAGTCATGTGCTTATGTTAATTTCATGATTGCGATCTAGGGGTGGTGCCTGTCCTGTTAATCTGGAGACAGCCATTGAGTAGCCAATGAGGCCTCCGTGTGGGCATGGCTTTCTCCTGATACGTCTGGGAAATCTCATGGTTTCCCTCGTGAATATGAGAAGCTATCTCCCAGGTTTTTGGGAGTTAGTTTCAGAGATGATTAATCACGGACAAGACAAGATGGCAGCATCTGAGGAGCTGGAGAAGCCACACAGCTTTGCCCCGATGGAGCCAGACCTCTGAAGCTGGAGAAGCCTTGTGGAGAATCTTGCCAGCACTGGGTTGCTTCTACCACCACTAGATGCTGTTGATGAACTCTGAGCCCCGGAAGTGAGGAGCCCTAGGGAGACCCCTGCCAGCACTGGGATTCTAACCCTGCTGGCTTGTGACTTCGTGAGTCAGAAGGAGACATTAGAGACTGGTATCGGGCATATAGGCTAATATCGGAATTATGACTTTGAACTGGACTGGGTTGGGATGTTTTCTCAATGTTCTATTCCTTTTGTATATAAACCCTTTCCTTATAGCCATATGCATATCTATGAAATGTGTCCCTCTAGTCTACCTGGACTAACACATGACCGTAGCAAAGTGGCAGCAATGAAGTAGCTGTGAAAATAATGTGGTGGCGGAGGGTCACCCCACCTGAGGCACTGTCTGAAAGGGTCGCGGCATCCAGAAGGTGGAGCCTCGACTGGCTGCCCTAGAGTCAGGGTGGGGAACCCACCGGGCTTGTTCTACCCTGTCCTATAGGTCACTATGAATCGGCATCCATCTAGTGGCTGTGAGTTTGGTGTGGCATATGGTGGCATAGAAATTGTGGGTTGGGCTGTAAGTCAGCCAGTCAAAACAACTGGTCCCTCATTGGGTGAAGCATGAGGCTCTATTCCATCAAGTATCACCGCATTAGAAACACACAGGGCTGATGCTGCCCTTTGGGTCCCTGTGAGTGGGAACCCACTTGCTGGCAGTGGGAGTTTTGAGACTGTGCTCCCCTGGGAGCTGCCGTTATCCCTCGATGGCAGCCATGCAGATGGGTCCGCATGAGCCACCCACACGCACGGCTCTTTTAGTTCCTGCTGGTGCTTTTCACATGAGCTGCCTCGGTCAAGTTTCCCCGGGGGCGTTAGCAGCAACACTGCGGTCAAGTAGTATTTGTGAACCTGTGTACATCACCTTCTGTGAAGGAGGTGGTCGCTAGGACAAAGAAGAAGGTTTTAAAAAGAACTCTGCTTCATTCTTAATAACATTGTCGCCACTAGTGCTGGAAGGCAGTTAAGAGCCAGACATGTGTCCATTCCAAAGAAAAGTCGTCCATCCAGGGGACACAGAATTTGAGAACAAACATCAAGTAAAATTTTCCTGAAGATAATTGGGAAATTATCTTTAGCACATTGACAGGGAGCTGCCAGAACTTCAAGCTGGATTCAGAAGAGGCTGGAGAAGGAGGGATATCCTCGGAGAGGTCAGATGCACCTTGGCTGAAAGCAGAGGATACCAGACCGCCGTTCACCGGAGTTTTACTGATTATGCGACGTCACTCAAGGATGTGGGTCATAACAAATTGTGGTTAGCCTTATGAAGGATGGGAATTCCAGAATAGTGGTCCTGGGGAACGTGTGCGCACACGCAGAGTCGGCCATTTGGACAGAACAAGGGGGTGCCACGTGTTGTGTGTCACTTTGTGTCCTTTCACCATCCATAGTCAACCTGTGCTGCGCAAGTAGTAAGGAAAGCGAGAGTGTATGAGGAGCCATGGAGCTGCGGGGTCCCAGGGAGGCTCACGGACAACCTGCGCCAGGCACCCCCTGCTTGCTGAAAGCAGAGGGGATTTGAAGCACTGCCTGCAGCAGACCGAGGCTCACGCCGTCAGTGTGGATTACGCCTTCACATAAAGAAATCACACCCCTACCACGGCACCAACCAGCACCCTCATAAGGCACAGACAAGCTTGAAGTTGCCACAGATTTCATCTTACTGTAAAGTTGGTCCCACCATCAACGCTCGTGGAAGCAGCAGTAACAAACAAACAAGCAAACGGAAGTCAGCCTCCAAGGCCAGATTGCCTCGGGCCACCTGCCACTGAAGGCCTCGTTCAAGGGTGAAAAAGCAAAACTGTCACCTTGCCGACTCAGGCGCCCCTGACCCAATTCGTAGACTTTCCCATCCCCTCGTGTGCCTGTGAAAGAGAAGCAGTCAATAAGGGAGCCCTGAAGGTAGCATCGACTTCTTTAAGCCGGAGTGTCGTTGCTGAATAGGAATGCTAACTATGCCCTGAGCTGCTGGCCGAATGAACTGCCTTCGAGGAAGCACAGTTAGACTGCTTCTTGGAGGGTGCCGATGGTTTCATCTCCGGTCTTTTGGCCATGTACGCAGGAGGGACCGCTGCCTGGAGAGGGACGTCGTGCTTGGGAAGGAGAGGGTTAGCCAAAAAGAGGCGTGCCTTCTGCGGGACAGACGGACCCAGCAGCTGCGTCCACGGCTTCCCATACGGAAGCGATTGTGAGGATGATGCAGGCCCTGTACCCATGGTGCCTGGGGTGACTCTGGGGCCCTGCGTCTGAGCCACGCGGACGGCACCCATCCACAGCAGCAGAGATGGTCTAGGCCCATGCAGAGAGGTTTGACTAACCGCCTTTGCCATTGATGGAAGGTGCCACAAGTCAGTGCTGACCCACAGAGACCCAGGGCTCCACAGAACCATACAGGGCCTGTCTCTGCGCTGTCCTCACCATGGTCCTTGCTGCTCAGATCCCATCTGGCTGTACTTGGTCCAAGACACGGTGGTTTGTTCTTTTGTTCTTTTGGTACGTAGAATCTAATAAATATTGCTTTCGCATGCACATGAGGTGATGGAAAATTCTATGCATGGGGTCAGGGGCACCTTAGTCCTAAAAGTGACATCTTTGTGTTTTAACACTTGAAAGAGGTCTTTGATGGCACGTGGCCCAAGGCAAGTCATCGTGTTAAGCAGTTGACATATGATCCTTTGATTATATGGATATGACACATTACTAAGGAGCCTGTCTCGTCTGCAGGAGGTCTAGGGGTTGGGCCGATACCGAGAGTTACTGTCCTGGAGGACATCTCCCTTTGTGAAGCCACCATACACCTCGTCTGTGCAAAACACACACCCTTTCTCCTGATGTACCATCTTCCTGGTGGCGTCCCTTCACCCCAGTAGGCAGCCGTCCCATCAGCATGGTGCTCGCCTGGCCACTTTCCCCGAGTCCACCAGCTCCTGCTCACCAAATGGTAGCAATGAGTTGACTCCACTGCTAAACCCGCCCTTCTCACTGCCCCCACGTCCACCTCCAGGGAATGGATGTTGGCAGCTGCCAGTCTTGTGTCCAGAAGCCCCCACGGTGTTAGGTAGGGTCCAAGCCCCTGGGTGAGTCTATGAATTTGCTTCCAGCTCCAGAGGTAATCTTTGTGAATTACGCTCTGCAAGCTTCCCTGGGCAGTCCTTCCTGGGGGGGAAAAAAGCCCCTCCAACAAACCACATCCTAGCACCCTACTCATGTGCAAAACCTAGCTTCAAATTTCCAGTCTCCTCCCGTAGCGGGTGGGAGTCAGTGACTGGGGGAGAATTTGCAGGACAGCTTTTGCCTTCTTTTAATAAATTCATCAAGCTGTTTTGACAGTTCCTTTGAGAATGCAGGGGTATTTATCACTTGCTGTTTTCGGCTTTGGGACTTGAGCTGAAATTAAAGATAGCCCAGGTTATGGATTGAATGATTGCCCCCCCCCACTCCGCCCCCCCCCAAACTCTGTAAAATATGTGTTATAAATCTACTCCCGTGGTTCTCATCCCAGCTGGGTAGGGGCTGTCTTGGCTATGTTAACGGGCAGGGTTAGTGTCAGGTGTGTGTTCAGTCAATCACTTGCGATGTGAAAGAGATTGAATATGCAGGCGAATAAGCAGAGCAGGGGCGAAATAGATGCCAGGGCACATGGAGATCTCTGAGGAGGCAGAAGCCAAGAGACTAGGCAACTCAGACAGTCTGTGGGTCCTTTTAATTAAGCAAACGGGACTGTTCTTCACAGATGGCTCCGCCACTTGCTTTTCTGGGCAAACAGAATTCTCTGTTGCACATCTTCCTTTGTAATTACTACATGTAGACCATCTTTAAAAAAATACATTTTATATCTTCACTCATTTCTCTATTTTCCTCCTTCAGAAGCGTTTCCATTAAAAAAAGACCAATGTCTTGCACGGTAAGCAAAGCTACCTCTTTCCTCTCATCTTTGGAAAGGTTGTGTATTCAGTGAAGAAAGGTTGGAGGCCCTGGAATTTGCCCGGGGCCCCTCACAGTGGTAAATCTCTACTTTAAATTGCAAGATGCGTTTCTTCTTCTGGAATGTTTTAGTATTTCATTGTGTAGAGGTTTGGCGATATATTTGATCAGTACTCTGTTAGTTGACACCTAATTCTTTCCACTTCTCCCCCTTTATAGATAAGGTTGCATGGAACATCCATCTATCTTATACTCATTGATTTTAAGAAAGAAAAACATGGCAAAAGCAGATAGCTTCCCCTAAAAACAAAACAAATCAAAACCTGGCCACAAACTTGTTTTGTTGCAAGAAGACATATAAAGAGGCTGGAATGATATTATACCAATCTTAGCTAGCTATATAAATTATATTAATACTAATGAATTACATTAGCACAGTGCATGTCTTTCTGGAAAGGATCCTCGCAGGCTGGTGAGTTCATTAGCCTTCCTTTTTAGTGAGGGTCCCCCTGAGAGCAGCCGCTGGAGGAGCTGAATGCAAGTTAGGGCAGACGTCCTGACACCACGGTGAGACTCAGAGAACCAAGCACCTGGTGCCTGACATTCTGCAGGTGCTCAGTCAATGTCTGTGTCCACTGCTGCACATCAACCATCCTGCAGTAATGGCAGACAGCTTGGGACAATTGTGCACATGATGGTAATTCGGTCGGTTGACTTAGCTGTAACTTGTAAATTGACTTGCTCTCAGTCTTGTGGTGCTCACTGAACTAGTTTTTCACTCTTCACCACACCTGGTACGGTTATGGGACATCCCCCACTCCCCACCCCTCAGGAAGGTCCCTTTGGCCCAGAAGAGGTAGACATACAAACATGATGAGAACAGTACTTCGAGTCAATCTCTGGGTTACATTGAAAGGGAAACTGTGTTAGAAAACTGCAATCAAAAGCCGTTCAAGTCTTTAAACATTCTTACAGCGCAGTCCTCCTGAGAGGTCCCTCTTAGTTCCTTTCTTCATCTTTTTAAATCCTTTAATTGGGGGCTCATACCACTCTTATCACAATCCTTACATAAGTCCATCATGTGCCCAGCACATCTGCACATCTGCTGCCCTCATCATTCTCATAACATTTGCTTTCTATCTAAGCCCTTGGCATCATCTCCTCATTTTTCCCCTTCCCGCCTTGCTTCTCCCATGTAAACTCTTGATAATTTATAAATTATTATTACTTTTTCATCTCTTCCACCGACCGATGTCTGACCGAGCAGAGGCTTCAGAACAGACTCAATCCCCTCCCCCTGTAATTTCCCATAAATTCTCTTCTCATTTGTCTATCTCTCTAGGAATCTCTGTGAAGTGGGGCTCTTGCTCTCCAGTTCCCTAGGTGGTATAATTTACCCATTGTTCCTCTCTACCACCTCCTGATCCACTCACAACCATCAACCCTTTGGTAAGTTTAAGGAATCAAACCCATCATATCTGGACACTAAAGCAACCGTTGCCATCAGAAAAAGGACTCATTTCAGAAATGGACAGAAATGACAATACCTTAGCAAGAAAGCCACAAATGACCCCTTCCCCCCTTAATGGGCACAAGGAATGAATCAGAAATTTACTAAAGATGATATCCAGGCAGCCATTTGAAGAAATGCTCAATTTCATTACATTGTATTAGGGCTGATGGGTAAAGAATGCTATAAGAGAAGGACAATGTAAAATAACAACGAGGGACCATCTCATATGGATTCAGCAAGATGAATGAGTAAAGAAAATACAAAGTGCTGGAGAGGCTGTGGAGAGACTGGAGAGCTCTTATCTTGCTGGTGGGATTGCAGAACGATGAAGTCACTGTGGAAAACGGTATGGGATCTCCTTACACAAATACAAACACATTATGATCCTGCCATCTTTCCAGTTGCCATTTCCCCCAAAGCAATGAAAGAGAAAACACAAACAGAAATATGCACACCCATGTCCATCACCACCGCTTCTCTAATAGCAAAAAAGACCAAAAGAATAAAAAAAAAATTCCTTCTGGGCAGGAATGGTTCGATAAACACTGGCCCATACACACTTTGGAATATTACACTACCCCAAACAATGGTCATTCTGGCAAATTACCTTATAACACAGACAACATGGGAGGACAACGTGGTTACCAACATCTGTTGATCTCATAAAGGTAAATATTCATGATGCTGTTGTTATAAAGGACAAAACATGGTTTCACGCCAAAGGAAGAGATGTTGAAGATTAGAATGAGGCCAGCTCAGAGGTGGTGGTGCTGGGGGAGGGAAGGGATGGAACCGGGGAGTAAGCAGGGAGGGTAGGTTGGAAATAGAATGCAGCATAAAAACAAAATGAAGCCGCAAGAACCTGTTTTGCTGTGGTTCCCTGTTCAACCCCATGGTACGTTTTCTTTCCGTGTAGGTTACAGGTCACAAATGAAAGCCAAATTCATGGCCATCGCATCCATGCTGACCCCCCGGCGACCTTGCTAGGCAGGAACCCTTTATGGGGATAGAAAACCCTGTCTTTCTCCTAAGAAACATCTGGGACCTCACAGCCCAACTTGTAACCATGGCACCATCAGGGCTCTTATTTCACAAGCAAAAGGGAAACATTTTGGGGGGGAGGGGAAGGAGGGGGGGAGAGAAAAGGATATAATAAAGTTTGTTTTTTTTAAAAAAAAAGAGGGAGAAAAGGGTCACAACCTTAAGCACCCATCAGATTCCCTCCCATCAGACCTACATTCTGGTCTGAGTGGTTAGCAAAGGAGGAAAGATAAAATGGATGCAAATTCTGTTGTGACCCACAAGCTAGTTTCAAACAAATCAAACCCTACAGTCATGGAGCCGATTCTGACTCAGGAGGCCCCTGCGTGAGAGCCTTCTCCAGGCGCCCGAGGAAGCATCCCGCAAGGGAGGTATCAGAGGCCTGGGAGTAGGTGCCTCCCTCCAACTTCAGAATTGTTCGGTCCGACATACAGCCCGGTGAGGCCAGGGCTCTTTGCTCTTCTTTTGACCCGGCAACAACATTTATGAAAATCTTAAAAAAATAATTGCTATTAACTCTAGACATTTGGACAATTCTGAAAAGCAGGAGACAGAAACAGAACATTCTTGTCTCGCAAGATGAAAATAAATCACATAATCTTCTAGTGTACAGACATGCCCTTGGGATATTGTGGGCTCAACTGTAGAGCAGAGAAATTAAATGAGTAGTGCAATAAAGTGAGTCATGTGGACTTTTTTGGAGTTACTTAGCAAGTATAAAAATTATTTTGACACTATTGTGATAGGTTTTTGGTCAACTTGAGTGGGCCAGGATTCTCCCAGGATCTGTACTAATCTGGTGTGGCCAACGCCATGATGGGCGCTTCTGTGAAATAGCCAAGCAGTTGTGGGAAAAATAAGGCAGAGTATGACCTCCTTACTCTGCTCCCAGTCTTGAAGCAATTGAGGGAGCTTTCATGTGGGGTGTGGCTCACTCTAAGCAGAGATTGATATTGTGGGCAGTTGGTGCACGTCTGCTGGATTTGGATTCTGTATCTGATTCAGCAACCTCCTCTTGCCCATCCCAGGATCCTTCAGTGGGCTGCCCCTCTTGGACTCACTCAACTCTCCATCCACCAACCTGGTGGTAACCTGGCTTCATCTTCTTACTTCCTGTTTGTCAGGCCCCATAGCTACATTTGACTGCTGGACTTGAAGCAGATTGGACTTACCCATTTCCGCAATTGTGGGGTTGTACCCAAAGAAAAGTGACCCAATAGAAAGTTCAAACTATAGAATATCATTGCTATCACATGCAAGTAAAATTTTGCATATTGTGGAAGAAGCACACCAGCTTGTGGAATCATGAGGTGTCAAAGGGATGAGATATCAGGCTTCAAGAACTAAAAAGCATAACATTGCATGCTCTCTTTCCTGATATGATCACTGAGGACATATGTGTGCGTAGGCAAATGTGGTGAAGAAAGCTGATGGTGCCTGTCTATCAAAAGATATAGTGTCTGGGGTCTTAAAGTCTTGAGTAAGCAAGCGGCCATTCAGCTCAGAACCAATAAAGCCCACACGGAAGAAGCACACCAGCCTGTGTGATCATGAAGTGGTGAAGGGATCCGGTGTCAGGCATCAATGAGCTAAAATTATATTATTATTAATGAGGGGGAGTACAGATTGGGGACTCAAAGCCCATCAATAGGTGAGGTGACATCCTCTTGCAGAGGGGTTACAAGGAGGAGATGAGCCAGTTAAGATACAGGGTAGGAAAAATGAAATATGCAACCTTCCTCCAGTTCCCATGCTGCCTCCCACCCACTATCATGACCCCAATTCTACTACATAAATCCAGCTAGACCAGGAGATGTACAGTGAAGTTGGAAACATGGGAAACTTAGCATAGATGATCTATCAAGACTAGTAATAGGAGTGGTCATACCAGGAGGGTGGAGGGATGGAGGAATAGAACGGGAGAACCAACTTCAGGGATCTACACGTAGCTTCCTCTCTGGGGCATGGACAACAGGGAAGTGAGTATTGGGACACATTGTACAGTGTACGGTATGAAAAAAATAACAATTTATAAATTACTAAGGATTCAAGGGGGGAAGGGGGAGGAAGGCTAATATAGGGAGCTGATACTGGGGGCCTGGAGGGAGGGACAATGTTTTGAGAGTGATGATGGCAATGGGTGTGTGAATATGGCCTGCATACAATTGATGTTGTTAGGGACTGTGATGGAAGTTGTAAGGGCCCCCAATAAAATGATTCATTAAAAAAGTGGGGGGGGGGGGAAGGGAAGTTGTTTTTTTTAAAAGGGGAGCTTGTACCAAGGGCTCAAGTGGAAAATGTTTGGAAATGTATGTGGCAGCATGTGTGCAAATGTGCTTGATACAAATGATGTACTAAATGTTGTAGTAGCTGTAAGAGCGCCCAATAAAATTATTAAAAAATTTTTTTGCATGTTGCTGAAGATAACCCAACAACAGTTGCAGCAGTACTTTGACAAAGAGCTGCCAGTTTAGGCTGGATTCAAAAGGATATGGAATAAAGGATATCCTTGCTGATATCAGATGGATCTTGGCTCAAAACTGAGAATCCCAGAAAGCTATTCACTTGTGTTTCATTGACTAGGCCCAGGGCTTTCAACTGTGTTGCTCGTAGCACACTATGGGTGCTCTGAGAAAAAGGGGGAATTCCAGAACACTTGATTGTGCTCCTGTGGAACTTGGACATGGCTCAAGAGGCAGTTGTGGGAACAGAACGAGGACATACTGCTCGACGTAAAATAGAGACAAGTGTGTACCAGGGTTGTATCTTCTCATCATATCTGTTCAGTCTTTGTGCTGAGATGCTGGATGACATGAAGCAGAAGGTGTCATCAGGATTGGAGGAAGGTTGATTAATAATAAGCTACAGCATGCAGAGGGCACAAGCTTGCTTGCTGAAAGTAAGGAGGGCTTGAAGCACTTGCTGATGAAGATCAACCCAAGTACAACCGGATCCATAGGCAATATCACGATAAATGGAGAAAAAGTTGCCTTGTCAAGGATCTTGTCTTGCCTGGATCAACGACTGATGCTCATGGAAGCAGCAATCAAGAAATCAAAAGACATATCATTAGATAAATCTTCTGCACAGGACTATTTTAAGAGTACTGAAAAGCAAGGACGTTACTTTGAGGACTAAGATGCAGCTGTCTCAAACCATGCTATGTTCCATGGCTTCATGTGCATATGAAAATTTGACATCGAGAAAGGAGACTGAAGAAGAACGGAGGCATTGAGATTGTGGTGCTGGAGAAGAATACTCAAAGTACCAGGCGCTGCTAAGGGGATAAACCCATCCGTCTTGGAAGAAGTCAGAGTGCTCCTTAGAGGCAAGGACGGTGACACAGTTTATCTTACATTCTTTAGACATGTTGTCAGGAGAGACCGGTCCTGGGAGAAGGACCTCATGTTTGGGCAGTGAGAAAGATGGAGGCTCTCAAGGAGATGGATTGACTGTGTGGCTATCACAGTGGGCTCAGTCATGAGAAAAATGGTGAGGATGGCACAGGGGCCAAGAGGGTTTCATTCTGTTGTGGTCACTCTGAATTGGAACCGGCTCTATGGCATCCAACAAAACAAAACAAAACAAAACAACAACAACAACTACTACAACAGCAACAACAACCGTGGGAGACATTTCTTGTTACAAGCCTCTGTCTACATACGATCACATATGAGCAATTCTGGTCTTCGTTTCTGTAAACAGCCCACCCTAACACAACTATCCTGTAGGTTATGCAGTGGGCAACAGCACTATGGAAAAGTTGGAAATATTGCAAGAATTCTCAACATGTGATAAAGAGGTGACGGGTCCACATCCTAGTGGAGAAATGGAAAAATGGTGTCAATACCTTTGCTCAGGACAGGGCTGCTGTCAAATGCTTAATTTGTAAAAAAAAAAGAAAGAAATATCTGTGAAGCGTGAAACAGCTAAAAAACTCGCTTCCATCAAGTCAATGTGATTCACAGAGCTCCCACAGGGCAGGGTAGAACTGCCTCTATGGGTTTCTGAGACTGTAATTCTTTGTGTGTGTTTTTGTGTGTGTTTGTGTGAAATCACTGCCCTCCGAGACTGTGATTCTTTACAGGAGCAGAAAGACCTAACTTTCTTCCAAGGAGCAGGTGGTGGTCTTGAATAGCCAACCATGCAGATCACAGCCCAACTTGTAACCTCTACACCACTAGGGCTCCCAGCACTATAAAGCAAAGCGCAATAAAATGAAGCATGTCTATATTTTGACTGTCCTATTTATTGTACAATTTCTAACATGATTGTGGCCAACAACATAACATGTTATGAGAAACACGGGCACACACACATTAAAGAGTTGGCTTATGGCTAGCCTCCATGGTTCAGAGTAGAACTGACCTCTCTAGAGTTTCCATGGTTGTGACCCCTTGAAAGTAGGTTACTGGGATTTTCTCCTGAGACATGTCTGTGTGGGTTTGATCAACCTTTTGCTAGTTATCAAACCATTGAAGGACACACAAAGACACATACACATACAGATACAGCTACATATCATTACTAAAGGAGCCATGGCTTGCTAATCAAAAGTCAGCCGTTCAAACCCACGAGGTGTAACCTGAGAGAAAGAAGAAGCTGTCTGCTTCTGTAATTAAAGACATTCTTTAAATAAAGAACAGAATACAAAGAAGAAAAGATTAGCATTATAGAATCCCACAAAAATACCCATAGTTCAGTGAAACCCAAACATAGCACAACAGAGCAGCAAGAGGAGCAAAGCAACAAAATCTCTGGGGAATCCCCCAAACAGACTTCAGAGTTGGCTTGGCTTGGCTTGGCTTGGCATTTCATCAGACTGGATCAGAAAACATACTTAACATTCAGCAGACTGACCTAGAACTATTTATAGGTTCTCCTCTTCCTCCTCTTTTTTTTTTGGGGGGGGGCATCACTGCTCTTGGTGGTGGGAGTAGGAGACCCAGCCCCACTGCTAGATTGAACCTCCGTCCCAGTGGGCCGCAGTCCCGCACACAACCACTACGCCACCTGGGCTCAGCCTCTTCCTCCTCTTTCATCGATAAATGATATGTAAGATAAGCAATCCTGAGGAGAAAACAATGGGACTGACAGTTCCAAGGGGCAGGGGAGAGGGGAAGGTGGGGAAAAGGGAGGAGGAAAACAAACTCAGGGACAAGGGAACAACAAGATACCTAAAATCGATGGCAAGAAGGGTGTAGAGTGCCTGGTAGGGTTCAATCAAGGGCAATGTATCTGAGAGATATTGAGAGTCAAAGGAAGGTTGAACATAAAAATGAGGGAGGAGGAAAGTACAAGGAAAAAGAAGTAAGAACTAGGAGGCAAAAGATATTTATAGAGGTCTACAGATAGGCATATGTAAATATATTAATATATAATGGACATTGGACCTCTAATCACATACTCCCTCACTTTGTTCTAATGACCTGGCATTCTATGATGCTCACTTTCCCAAGAGGATCACTGCAGACAAATGTGGTAAAGAAAGCTGATCATCCTTGACTATTAAAAGATATAGAACCTGGATTCTTAAAAGTTTGAAGTTAAACAAAAAACCATCTAGCAGCGAAGCAACGAAGTACACAAGAAAGAAGCACACCAGTCTGTGTGATCATGAGATGTTTATAGGACCGAGCATCAGGCATCACAAGGCCCACAACAATCATACCAATGTGAATGAGTGGGGTCAGAGCGGAGACCCAAAGCCCATATGTAGATAATTGGATATCCCTTCACAGAAAGGTCACAAGGCAGGGACAAATCACCAAGAGTGCAGGATAGCACCAACAAAACACACAATATTCCTTGTTAGTCCGGATAAACAAAATTATAGACATGCATATGGATATAAGGGTATGGTTAATACACAAGAAGAATAAGATATCAATAGCATCCCAACCCAGTCCAGTTCAAAGTCTTAATTCTGATATTAGCCCATATGCTTGATGCCAGTCTATAACACCTATTTCCGACTCATGAAGTCACAGGTCAGTGGGTGCAGAATCCTAGCACTGGTAGGGGTCTCCCCATGGCTCCGCGCTTCCAGGGCTCAGGGTTCATCAACAGCATCCAGTGATAGTGGAGGCAACTCAGCGCTGGCAGGGATCACCACGTGGCCTCGCCAGCTTCAGAGGTCTGGTTCCATCAGAAGACTGTGTGGCTTCTCCTCAGGCTCCTTCAGCTCCTTGGACCCTGCCATCTTGTCTTGTCCTTAATTCATCATCTCTGAGACTAACTCCCAACAACTGGGGAGATAGCTTCTCATTTCTATGAGGGAAATATCGCGATATGTCCCAGGAGTCTCAGGAGAAAACCATGCCCACACGGAGTCCTCATTGGCTACTCAATGGCTATCTTCAGATTAACAGACTAGACTCCACCCCTACATCTCAATCATGAAATTAACAGAAGCACATGACCGCCACATTCCTCTAGTTCTTTAATGCTTCCTCCCCACCACTATCAAGGCCCCAGTTCTACCTTACAAACCTGGCTAGCTCAGAGCATGTACACTGTACAGATAAGAGTTCTCAACATATGGTATCTAGGGCAGATATACCCCTCAGGAACAGTAATGGGAGTCATGATAACATGAGGGTAGGGGGAGAGGAAGGGGATAAAAGGAGGAACCTATAGCAAAGATGGACATACAACTCAACCCCCAGGGGACAAATAACAGAAATGTGGCTGAAGAAAGAGAGTGGATGGGTAAGATGTGAAAATAACAATAATGTATAATTTATCAAGTGTTCATGGGGGGGGAGGGAAAAAAGAGGAGCTGTATCAAGAGCTCAAATAGAAAGAAAATGTTTTGAAAATGATGATGGCAACATATTGTACAAATGTGCTTGACACAATATGTGCCTTGAGTTT
>PVJH01038998.1:0-16747 GCA_004026705.1 Nesogale talazaci
TATTTTATCAAAAACCATGGGACAAAAAGAGGAGACTGGAAGGACTCACTAGAGGACTGAGTTTGGGCAGTTCTGGTTCTCAACTCATCCCATGTCCTCCTCATCCTCCCCTCAGCTCTGCCCACTCTGTGTGCTCCACTTGAACACTGCACCAGAATGAAAGGAGAATCATGGAGTCTGTGCTCCTCTATCGTTCACTCTCAACTCATCACACTTACTTCTAGCCACTCCGCTGCTCGTCCAGGTTCACCCCATCTCAAGTCACTGCCCAGCTACTTGAAATACTGTGCCATCTACAAGCATACTGCTCTTCCTTTGGGGGCACCTGTTTTTGTCTTTGCTGCACCCAATCCCTGCTCTCCTCAAGAGTCTTAGGTTCAAAGAACCTATGACATGAGACAATCCTTGGATATACCTTCTAGAGATGTTACTAGGATTACATTGGTGGAACCCTTCTAACACAGTCGTTGATTTTTTTTTCAAAACAGGAGAAAAAGAGGGAAGAGAGGGGTGGGTATTGGGTGGAGGGGAGTGTTCAGAGACCTTTGAACCAATTTTCAGACATTGTGTTGAAAACATATGTGAGAGGGTGGGCCATTGATGCAATGGAAAACACGTGAGCTTGACATGGCCATGCTCTCTGTCTTATGCTTCTGTTTTTATATAGATATTATTGGGGGCTCTTATAGCTCTTATAACATTCAGTGCAACATTTGTTTTTGTCTTACACTTCATCATGGTGTTTATAGCCCACGATGTGGTCTTGGCAGAGTCACAATAAGGGAAAGCTGCAATGAATTCATGGAAGCCTTCCCTCATCTTTTGATTCCATTCCCCCTAACCATTTCACAGACTGCTGGCATGATAAGAAGCTTGTGTTTAATTTATCATGGCAATATAGTTATCAGGTAATAGAAAAAGTCTCATAAATAATTCTAACCTATCCCTAGTTTAGAATCCAAATCAGCTATTAGTTTGAAGTGTTTCTTATTGTAAAACCAATTCCTTAATTAACAGTGAACAAATTAAGGAAGACCATACCCTGCCATTTAGCACCTCTAATTATTATGAATGAGTGCACAGAAACAATTTCTGAGTGAAAATGATAAGTAAGCAGCCATTATATTAAAATTGTCTACAAACAAATCTAACATTTCTCCAGATGGAAGGCTAATTAAATACATGTCTTTGAAGACATTAAAACTATCTCTTCCCTCTCCTTTTCAATGGAGGGTAAGTAGCAAATTATGGTGGTATATTACACAGACGACTTAGATATTCAATCTCCCATCTCAAAAGCACCCTGGGTTCACTTCATACTTTCATCACTAGAATAATAGTGACTAGCCCAGTAGAGAGGAGCAGAAAAAGCACTGGCTTCAGAATTAGAACTTGGTTTACTAGCTTGGAAATAGTGAACAAAGGGGAGTCCAAGCGTTCTAATATTTATCTCCTCATTGGATAAGTGAGGTGTGCTAATACACCATGCTCAAATTTTGCTGTGACCCTAAAATGCCACCAATAATTTATTACACCCACTGAAAACCTGTAGACGATGGGCTTTTGTTGCTTGGTGTGGTCAGCTGCGACAGCATTTAAGAGATTTGGCTGAAGTTAGTGCTTTCATTCAAACCCTTAAAATGGTAACTGACAAAATAAATAGAATATGACACAAATTTCACCGTTGAGGAGAACTATCAATATTACAAGTACCTTAGATTTTTAAAGCTATATAGCTCTTTGATGCTGCAAAGTAGACCAAATAACAAACCACACATAACTAAGCAGGCCAATTTTCTTCAGCCATAAATATTCATTAGGGCCACAGAATTCTAATGAGAAACAAACTTAGGAGACTCTCACGGTTTTGTAATTACAGTGACAACCGGGTACCTGTTTGCCTTTTGAAGGCTTGTTTAACTCTTTGAAGTTAAATTGTTAGCTGATTTGTTGCAAGCTGTATTCTTAAGCCTGAAAGATGAAATTTTCTGAAGTTCTTCAAAAATTCTGAAGAAGAAGGGCACAATCTTCCAAGCAAATATTTCTTTGAATAATGAAAGACCTCTTCAAGAGAAGCATTGATTCCCTTGCTGAGCCAGGTGGACCACTCTCAGGAAGTCTGTCACCCACTGGCCAGGTTGATTGCAGGTGACTGCACTACCGAGTTTCTGTTTCTTTTTGTCTCAAGTGAGAACCAGTGAACACTTTTGTCCTCCTCTTTGTTGGCAAGGAGACGCACCACCTATCTGGTCTTCCCGTGTGTAAATGTGCTAAGAATTTCATGTCACAGTGTAGGGCAGCTGTAACTGGATTTTAATAATTTCTACCACACCATTTAATCATAATCCATTATCCTTTTAGGCTGTTATCTATTGCCACATGTTCACTGTTAATATTGTTGGTTTTACAACCCCTACCACGACAGATATAAATACCTATAGCTCATACTTGGTAGGCTTAGGCAAAAGAAGTTGGCTTCGGTTTGATCTGAAAGTAGGACTTTGCTAACCATTGCTCTTTGGATTTCTGTCATTACCTTCTGTTTGTGAGAAAGAAGCAAAAGCTGGTCATCTGAGAAGGTACCCCCCAAATCCTGAATGTTTTTTCAAAGTTATGTATTTAGATATTTTTATAAAACAACCATATCACCTTCAAAATACTTCCATTACATTTAATGGAATTTGTCAAATGGAGTGAGGTCAGGTGAGTAAAGTGTATGGGGGCATGCTTGTTTGTTTGCTTGTTTACACCAAAATGGGAGCACTGACATGCCTGTTTGAGCAGGTGCATTGTCATGGGGGCAAAACCAGTCACCTGTATATCAAAATTAAGGCCTGTTTTGTCACATACTGCTATCTAATCTTTTCAGAACCTCTGAACAGAAAGCTTGGTTAACAGGGCGACCCGATGGAAAGAAATCCAAATGCATAATACCTCTCACATTAAAACACACTCACACACACACACACACAAGAACACAGTTCTGAATTTTTATTTCACTTGACACCGTTTTATCGGTTTTTGGTTTTGGTGAGGTGACAATGGAGTCATCCACTGGGCCCGATTGATGTTTCATTTCTGGGTCTTCCTGTTTAAGGTGAAGGGAAATGCCAAACTTCCTCCAAAGGAAGACTTTCTCCAACTGCTTAGAAAAGGGGGATGGGGAGCCAGGCCAGAGAGCCCCCTCCCCAGTCCCCTCCCTCCAAGCATCTGCCCTGCCCTCACAGCCCATCTGTCCTCTGCTGAGCCACACTGTCCAGGGAACAGCCCCTCTCATTTCTATGCACTCAGTCACGAAGCAGGCCCCACCCTCAGCCCCATCCCGCCCCTTTCCATTCCTTTTTCTAAGTGAAAATGATCAAATGCAAAGGGAATTTGACTGGAGTGCCTCCTGCTCTTGGCTCCCCTGTGTAATACTGTACTGTGTACTACAGAGAACGTGGTTGGGGTTCTAAGACTGTATGGCTGTGCAATTTCTGTACATTTGCAGTTAGAAGTATTAAAGATTTATTCGGCTATTTAAAAAAAAGAATAGCACCATGTCTCCTCAAACCTTGGAGGAAAGGAAAGGTTTGAGTTGCTTTAGAGCTGTTCTTTCAAAATATGGCACGTTTGCCCTTCACACCCTAGTTCCTGGTCCATCAGAACCTGAGGTCCAAATAGCAGAGGGATCTTTTTCAATGTAAAATCTTCCATTAAAATTCACTCAAGTTCCAACATACTCCAGATAACCGCCCCATCTCTTCTATTGTGGGTATTTAAACAAAAAGGGCACACATTTTGTTGACATTTTCTTCCTTTTGGGAAGTTGAGAGATGTTCAGAATAAGATCTGTCATCAATCGGCATTTCACCATTTTTGAAATGAGAAAATCATCTGTACACTAGAGTTTTTTTCATAGTGTTGTCTTTTTAACCTGTGTTCAATATCCCAACAGTTTCTGTGACATTGTGACTTCCTGAAGACTTCCTCATACAGCTTACTTCTCAGAGCTCAGGCTGATGAAGGAGTACAACTAACTCCACTGTTATGGGAATTTGTTGAGAATCATGTTTTCTTAATGACATACATATTTAGATTTTTAAATGTTTAGAACTTCTTACTAAAGACACAATGCTGGCAGGCCTATGATTCATGATCTGGTGCTAAGTTTTTTCTCCTTCAACTTGAAAGGAGCATGAAACACATCTTCCTGGTGACCTGGTACTCTCTATTCCATTCCATTATTCTTCATTCCGCTATGGACTCATTTGTTTTGTTTTGTTTTATACTTCTCCTAACCCTATTTTTTGTTTATTTTTTAGAGTGCTCAATAGGAACCATTAAATGGACTTTCTGGCTTACTCCGCTTGTGAGATTCATCTGGGTGGTACAAATAGCTAAGTGCTACAATCCTAGCTAAACTTGGGGGTTTGAACCTTCCCAAAGGTGCCTGGTTATCCACGCCTTGAGGACTGTTTCCAAGGTCACAGCTTTGAAGATTGTGTGCTCCCACAAAGTCAACAAGAGTCTGAGCAGACTCAAAATCAACCACCATAGCAAGTATGTTCTGATAGGCAACTTTTCTGGAGGGGGCATGCTAAGGTTTGGCATACTTGACACCAGTGTTTCTTAGACACCTATGTTCAAAATGTTCCTTCTTTGTGTCTGAAATCAACAGGACTCTCAAGGTGATAAGATGAATCTATCTAGTGGATGCTCTAAATTTCTCTTTCTTGATAGGTTAGGGACAGGGAGTCTCAAGGGGGAAGGACTGTCTTAATCCTCCTGCTTTCTCTTTAATTTGAAGACAAAATGTTAGTGGCAGAAGAAAACCAACAACATGCTCAGCTTTTAGTAAAGAGGGAATGGAATTCTAAACAAATTTTAGCTACGTTTCCACAATGTGAAATGAATTTTGCTGGAGACAAGTGTTTTTGTTTCCATTTCGTCATTTTCATTGGCCTTAAGAAGTTTGTTCTTATTAGGTTTACAGTAGAGTTGGTGCTGACATATTTCTATCTCAAGAAAATAGAATGAAATGCTTTGGAGTCCAATGTAAACTTTATGATTATTTGCATGTTGAGTTCACTGTTAGGACTATTGCATCAACTCATCTCTATACGGCTTTCTCTCTTTTCCACCAATCCAGAAAAGATGCTTAGTGTACTGCAAGCACCTCACTATTACTGAAGAATCAGTAACTTTGGGGTATGTCGACTCGAAATTCACCATTATGTACTTTGAACATGCCAGCAAGAGGGACCAGTTCCTTGAGAAGGGCACTACACTTGGTAAAAAGAGGATCAGTGAAAAAGTTGAAAAGTCTCAAAGAGATGGACTGATACAGTGACTACAGTAATGGACTCTAACATTGGAGCAGCTGAGAGGTCGAATGGTGCAGGATGGAGCAATGTGCCATTCCATGGTACATAGAGTCACTCTGAATTGGTTCCAAATTGATAACAGCAGAGTTTTATTTTTCTTCTTGGGATAACAGTAATATCTATATACTGTGTGTACTCTTGTATATGCTGAGTTTTCCAGCATATTTTAAGGCAGTTTTGTGGTTAAAATTAGGTGTCTCAACTTATATTTGAGTTGGCTTCTACATGAGTATATACGGTAATTAGATATTTCTTTTATGGTTTCAGAAAGGCCCAAACCAATCATTTGTCCATGTTATAAAATAAATATCTCTTCTAGTTCTTTATCATTTAGACTAAGTACAATAACCTATTATAGGCAGAATTGAGTAAATTGGGTATTAAATTAATACTGTCCTAAATTTATCTGGTTTTCCACTTGTCTGTCTTTTGTTATATTATGGTGGTTTCTGGGTTATTTTGATGGTTAGTAAGCTAGTGCGTAGTCATGTTTCTTAATCTAGAAACTCCACCGAAACATGTGCACTCTGGGAGCCCTACTGGTATTCAAAATGCTGAGAGGAGGAGCAACAGTAACATAGGTTATTAATAACCCACACCCCCAAGTACTAGTAACATAGATTTCTAAAGACACAGATTTCAGAATAATTTTGACAGGCAGATGGCATTACTGTTGTTGCCATCCAACTAGTTCTAATTCAGTGATTTTGAGCGACAGAATTAAACATTGTTCCATCGTGCACCATCCGTCCTCCTAACTGTTCAACGTTTGAGGCCATTATTGTAGTCACTGTGGCAGTCCATCTCTTTGAGGTTTTTCTTCAGAGTAAAAAAATGCTAGCCATCTTTCCCAAGTGGCATTGGCTAAGAGTTTTCTCCCACCCTACCCCTCCCTTGCAGCAGATATTGTACCCCCCCCCACTAAAAAAAGTCCGTAATTAATATTGTTCCCATATTCCATACCCCACATAGTTGACATCTAGTGATTGTCCTAATGTTTGTTCATTGGTGTCCTGGTTATTTAGTAGCTGCTTGACTCTTCCCTATCTGCTTGCTGAAGGTGGGCCAATCTGATGACTTATTTCTCAGAAAAGTACCACATATGCACCCTTCCCCACATCATACAGTAAGGACAATAAATAGAAAAATTTTAAATGTGAGGTGCTTCACATAAAAGCTAGAGCTGGGACAGGCTTGAAATCAGACCCAGTTTTGTTCTGCTTTCTCTTTATATCCCATAAGCAGATAAACGTGAATAGATTTTGCTATAAGAACTCTAATGGGTAAAGGATGTGGTTTGCTTATATATGTTTATATCCAAAAAATTCCTTCAGAAAGTTTCTATTTAAACTACTCCATTCTAGGGCAACCAATATCTGATGTTAAAAAGAGTGTGTGCTTTTAATTTTGTGACTGTCTTATGCTCGACTGGTTAAGTAATTAAATATGAACCAATTCAAAATTTGCTTGCAAGTTACTGAACCATTGAATATAGACCCTTCTCTTCCTAGCGAAGTTTGGAATACCATTGTATTTCCTTAATATTTCTCAAATTGAGTTGTCTATTCCACAATAAATCTGTGATTTTACTTCAAACCAAGTATTAGGCTTCACTTAACAAGGTCATAACAGAAGTAGAAAAAAAGTGCATTATCTTTTGTGACATGGAGCAATTTCAGTTGTGGATTTTGTATCAGTGGTTCATTTGTGGCACATCTCCAAGATGAAATCTTAAGATAATATGAAAATAGATGGCCTCTAAAATCAGAAACCTATATTTGTATTGTATCTATATAACGTTTTATTGCATTTTTTTATACTTTCAAATTCATCTCACTATCTGATAGAAACATAGAGAATGCAAGTTTCAGAATTTATTGAGAACTGTCATCTTGGACTCCTATTCTATGAAATAACATTTGTCCTGAAAACTTGCTTATTTCTGTCTATCTGCTTATTAGTTTGTACCTATATGTCAGTATATTTTATACAAAGAACAGCTGTGATAGTCCCAGGAATTAATGAAGTTGAATTTGCATTGACGAAAGCTCCATGTTTATATTTATTTCAATCTTGAAATAAAAACATTAAAGAAACCCTTTCTAAATGGCTCAGTTCTTGTCTGTCAGTTTGTCATTTGTGGTGGCTTGTGTGTTACTGTGATGCTGGAAGCTCTGCCACTGGCCTGTTCACCACGTTTTAGCACAGGTTCCAGAGCAAGAATAGGTAATGAAGAAGGACTTGCCCACTTTGTTGCTGAATACCTTATGCATAGCTTCAAAACATTGTCAGAAATTGAAGGCCTAGTGAATGGAAGCAGAACATGGCCGAGAGATGTTAAGATGGAGACGTTGGAAGGAGCACAATGAAATGTGAGTGAGAAGGAGGTACTTTCTCAACATGATGTGAACAAAGCACAGCCTATGGCAGTGGTGCCTTCATGATATTCAATATTTGACAGGATAAGACTCAGAATAAGAAGCAGCAGCTACAGTAATATGCTAGTGATTGGGACTTGCAATGTGCAAAGTATGAATGCAGGCTTGCAGGTATTTTGCAGTTGTCATCAACAGCTATGCTCAGGTTAACACTAAGCAAAGGCCCTCAACAATTTTAAAGACCTGAACCCTTCAGTTAGAAGACACCGAGAGCAGAACTCAGTTTTACCTGAGGTTTGCCCAGACAGCAGTTCCTCCCAAGGAAGAATTTTCTACTCAGATCAGAGTCTAACATCTGCCTTTCCATATGTTCTACACCACACAGCCTCCAACTTATCAGCCAATTCCTTCAACAGTCATCAGGTCATACTACCTCTGCCCCCTAATCCTTAATCATCGGTATTGTTTTCAAAAGTTCTCTAGGTGGTTCTAATGTACAGTCAGAACTGACAATCTTAAGTGTATAACTTAACTTAGTCCATGGTCATGAAGCAAATGAGTTTAAACCATTTTCAACCTGAAATTCTTTTTGGTTTTGTGGGCATCACTGCCCTCTGCCTTCAATAAATGTTGCTGTAGAATGCCAAGCTTATCAAAACTAAGCAATATAAGCTCAATACAACACACAAAGAAACTGCAGGTGAAATTGTTTTCTTGTATTTTCCTACACCTTTAAGGTTGGATTTTGTGTGTCCGCACTTGAAGCAAGGTTGGCAGTAGAACAGCTCACAAATTGCTCATCTGAAAGTTCAGTTTGAAGCAGAAAACCATAAAAGTAAGTGCACAAGAGCCAACATAGGACTTGGAGACTACCCTACCTGATGTTTAGGGGCATCTCAGGGACAGAATTGCAGCCTTGACCTCTAATGACAGAAGACGTGATGCGTTGTTGAAGACATCAAGCATATCATTTATGGAGAGGGCACAATGTCATGACGATAGCTCTGTGTTGCTTCTGTTTGACTTTCTCTATCCCCGTGTGGTTTTCAAGTTTAGTGTTATAGGAGCAGAGCCCAGTGACATCTGTTTTCACCTTGAGATGGCCAATAGGAGAGGTGGAATGTTTATACAAGTCATAGGTGTTTGCTAGAGTGCTGTTGGTACATTGTGGTTTCACAATAGCCAGGATTAAAACCATTTCTATGCTAAAGCATAGTGCTTACTTACTGGGCCTGGTGGAGGATAAAAGAGATCATTGGTTCCCATCACAGGCGTAGTTATTCTAATACTGTAAGGTTTGGAGCACTTAACAAGGCTGTGGTTAAAGGAGAGATCCCATGGACAGCACATGTTGAATCATGTGTATCTACAACATGCACTCTCAATCTGCACACCTTTGCCTGAAACTGCAGAAATGTTCCTCGCGACAAGGGTGTGACCCAATTTCCTGTGGAGAAAGGCAGAAACATATTTGAAAAGTGGTCTGATGTTTGCTTTCATTGTTTTTGTTATGCTCATGTTATTAGCATTTAAATGCTGTAGGTAGGTAACCAAAGAACAAATGTACAAGATACTGTAGAAATGAATTGTTTACTATCATTGATTCATGTGTATCATTTGTTTTTAGTAAAACAAAAAAAGAACATGTAATTACTATGTAGTACCCATTCCAAAGAAAGTTAACCCAACAGAATTCTCAGACCTGCAAATAATCACCTGCAAATAATATTTTGCTGAAAATCATCCAAAAAAGGCACATTGCCAAGGAGCTACCTTGATCTGAAGTGGGCTGTGACAGTTTCCTGCAATATTCAACTGTCCTTGTATATAAAGATCTTTCTTTCTTTTTTTTTTTTGGGTGGGAGGGCATCACTGCTCTCTGGTGGTGGGAGTAGGAGGCCCAAAGATCTTTCTTATTCACACATGAATACCTAGGAATTTGGTTCTCTAGTCAACCTGGACTAATACACTATGTCAGATGGATCTTGGCTGCAAGCAGAAAGGTCAGAAAGATGCTGACTTGTGTTTTATTGACTGTGACAAGGAATCTGACTATATGAATCACATTGAATTATGTATAATGTTGAGAAAAATGGGAATTTCAGAACATTTCATTGTGTTTTTTTGAAAACTGTCAATGTGTCAAGGGAGAGGCATTTATGAACAAAACAAGGGAATACTGCATGGTTTAAAGTTAGGAAAGTTGGGTGTTCAGCTTGTATCTTCTCATCATATTGATACAATCTGAATGCTGAACAAGTAACCAGAGAAGCTGGACTATATGCAGAAGAATGAGGCTTCACAAATGGAGGAAGTCTGACTAAGAACTTGTAATATTCAAATGACGAAAACATGATTGCTGTGAGAAGGACTTGAGAAGGACTTGAAGAACTTGTTGATGAAGTTCAAGAATTGTGGTCTTCAGTATGGATTTCAATTCAATATAAAGAAGACCAAGATTCTCACAACCGGATCCGTAGTTAACATCATGATAAATGGAGAAGGGGTTGGAGTATTCATAGACTTCATCTTGCTGGGACTCACAATCGATACTCATGGATGTAGCAGTCAAAACATCAAAAGATGTGTCACATTGGGAAAATCTGCCACACAAGACCTTGTGAAAGGATGGAAAAGCAGGGAGGTTACTTTAAGACTAAGATAGGCCTGATCCAAGGTTGCTATATCTTATTGCCTCATATGCATTTTGCTAATCAAAAATTTGTACTGCAGGAACTATGAAACAGGAACGTTTTAAAGAGTTATCAAAATAAAACATATTGTTTTCTTCTTTACTGCAACTATACATTTACCAGGTTAATTTATGAAACATTTTATGAGCTTCAATATCAAAGAGCAAAAAATTGATCTTCTCATTCAAAAACAAAATTTTCTTTAATTGGAATCTGAAAAAGATTATTCTTTGTGTAATCTGTTTCAAAAAGAAGTGTTCAACAAAAAGAAACCAAGAGTCTGAAGATCAAGGAAAAATATTATAATCTGTTTTAGTCCGGGTTGACTACAGAAACAAATTCACAGATAATCATAAGTGTGTAGGACAGGACTCTATATCAAAGAATAATTGTACATTAAGAAAACCTCGGAGTTGCAGGATGTGAAGGCAGAATGGTGGCATGCATCAGGGAGTCAGAGGAGGGGTCTGAGGAGTTGGCCCCAATCCCAACTACATTGACAGCCGCTCCTCCCTAACTCCCCCCTAAGGAAGTTTGCTTTGGAGGTCAGCATGGAGGCTGCAGCTCAGTGAGAGGGACATGTCTGACCAGAACACAGGAGAGCAAATGAAGGGGGAGAAAGAGAGAGTGATGTGCATTCTGGCCCACTGAGCTTCAAAAATGATCTCCCCACTCAGAAGAGCCATTGCACAGAGAGGACCATACAGTCAGCCCCAATATAAAATAGAGCGTCCCTTGCTGACTCAAGGTGTCTCCAGGATAACACTGGAGAAGCAGGGTCAGGAGCGCACCCCGTCTGATCCCACCACACCGAGGCAAGGGCATGCAACAGAACAGCAGGGGGAGCAGAGCATGGAGTTCCCGAGGGAGTGCCAAGTATATGCTTTGGGGCCAGGTTGTGGCACCCCATCTGATTCAATGAGACGACACTCCTGGAGGTCAATGAAAAGACCTTGAACTATTTGCAGGTTTTTATTTTGCTACTTTTATTGTTTTTTTACTTATTAATATATTTTTCTGGACATTTTTTGTTGTCATCGTTTTGTTTTCTTTGATCACTTCATCTTGGAATGTCTTGTTTTTTTGTACATATTATTATTTCTGCAAGTATCTAGATAAGGTGGGATGGTTGAACAGTTTGGAAGAGAAAACAATGGGAACGATGGTTTCAGGGGCACATGGCGACAGGGAGGTGGAGAAAAGGAGTTGGTGTTGCCCATCCCAGGGATAAGGGAGCAACAAGTGAGCACCATGTGTCAAAGCGATCAGGTATCAGGAATCAAAGAATTAAAAATTATATCATTGTAAATGAAAGGGAGTACAGATTGGGGACCCAAAGTCCATCTGCAGGCAAAGTCACTTCCTCTTACAGAAGGGTCAAGGGGAGGAGACAAACCAGCCCGGGTACAGTGTGGCAACTATGAAATATGCAACTTTCCTCTGGTTCTTAATGCTTCCTTTCTCCCACTATCATGATCTGAATTCTACCTTACAAATACAGTTAGACCAGAGGATGCACACAGGTACAGAAAGGGGGATCCAGTACAGAGAATCCCTTTAGGACCAGTGATGAGAAGGACAATACTGGGAGGGTGGAAGGAAGGTGGAGGGTAAAAGGAGAGACAATCAAAGGATGTACATATTACCTCCTCCCTGGGGTATGGACAGCAGGGTCATGGGGGAGGGGAGACATCAGGTAGTGTACAATATGACAAAATAATAACAATTTGTAAATTAGCAGGGGCCCATGAGGGAGGGAGGAGCAGGGAGGAAGTGGAAAAAGGAAGAGTTAATACCTAGGGTTTAAGTAGAAAGAAAATGTTTTGAGAAGAATGATAGCAGCACATGTGCAAATGTGCTTTGCATACAATGGATGTATGAGCAAATTGTGATAAAAGTTGCATGAGTCCCCAATAAAAAGATTAGAAAAAAGAAAGTAAATCTCCCAGCCCAATCACGTTCGAGTCCACAAATCCATGAGGCTGTTTGTGCAATACCCGTCTGTCAATTTCCCTTTAGACTCACACAACATATTCAGTGATGCTGAATGCAGGAAGATCACAGGACAGTGGATGGAAAATCTTGTGGATCCAGTGCTGCTTGAAGCATCCTAGCACTGGTGTGGGTCTTGATGTGACTTTTACAGTGCCAGGGCTCTGACTCCATAAGTGTAACTCCATGTGGCTTGTAATAGATATGACTAGCAGAGAGAGTGTGTGTGTATCTGATTTCTAGTGAGATATTTATCTCATGGCACCCCAGAATGAGGTCTTTGAGATGTGATATAATTAGTATGCTAGAGTCCACCTGTTAGCAAGTTCACAGGAGATTATTCAATCATCATATAATCCTAAAGAAATTCAGCCCCAGTGGCGTAGTAGTTGTGCGAGGGACTGCGGTCCACTGGGATAGAGGTTCAATTCCAGCAGCGGCTCCATAGGAGCAAAGACTGGGCCTCCTACTCCTACCACCAGAGGGCAGTGGTGCCCTCCCCGCCAAAAACAAAACAAAAAAACCCCCAAAAAACAAAACATTCGCTGAGCCCCGGTGGTCTAATGGTTGTGTTCGGGACTGCAGCCCACAGGGTTGGCGGTTCAAATGCAGGAGCAGCTTTCCAGAAACCAGGGCAGTGATCCCCCCCCCAAAAAAAAAATCATACAGAGTTTTAAAATTCATAAAACAGAAAAATGTTAAAAAATTAAAAAAAAGAAATTTGTTTAACTTTGATTGATTTACTATGTTCCTGTTTATTGTATGTAATTTGTCTAGAAGGTAAAGTTTTTTACTTCTAAATTTACGGTAAATTTTATAATTTTGAGTTAAAGATCAAGCTATTTGATTTGGGAAAAGCTAAAAATTTTTCCTTTGACATCTTTGGTAAAGTAATCAGTGACCTATTGCAAACTCCTGACCATTTCAGTACTTCATTAAGACAAAAAACGATTTGTTTCTATGTGTACTAGTCTGGGTAGACTAGAGGAAAAAATTCACAAGAACACATATGTATATAAGGGAGAAGTTTATATACCAGAGGAATTGAACATTGAGAAAGTATCCCAACCCAGTTCAGCCCAAATCCACAAATCTGATACTACCCATATGTAAAGTCTTCTTCAGTTTCATGAGGCACATGCAATGATGCCAAATTCAGGACAGTCACAGGCCAGTGAGTAGAAAGTCTTTAGGTCCAGTGGCATTGTAAGCATCCCAGCACTGGTAGGGATCTCTATGTGACTTTTCTGGCATCAGAGGTCTGGTTCCATCAGGGTAAGTCCATGTGACTTTTCCTCCAGGATGTCTCACAGGGAGTCAGTCTTGTGTCTTGTCAGTAGAGTATCTCCAAAGGACTGAGCAGTGAGTCCCTCAAATTCAAGGAGGAAATATGGCCAGATTTCCCAGAATTATCAGGAGAAAGAAATGCTCTTACAGAGGTCTCATTGGCTATCTCCAGATTAACAGGCTATATTCCACCCCTGCACTTTTATTCCTCAAAATGACACCAGATTAGGTCACTGCCACAGGATGCTAGGGGGAAAAAATCTAATACATTTCATTTGTTACAGATTACATAAAATGTATCCAATTCAGTAGAGGTACCATGTTTTCTTTGATTTAAATATATAAATTATTACTATAACCCTAACCATGGGCATTTAAAAGTTGTCCTTTCTTGATACGTTATACTTTGTTACTGATTCATTAAACTAATATTAACATAATATTTTGTTAACATAAAACATAATAGTTTAACATAACATAATAGTTTGTTAACATAAAAGCATGGAGATTCAAACTACTTGAACCAGAATCATATCTGGTTCTATCAAGTGACAGGTAATAGTCTCAAATGGTGATTCAACAGAAGCATATTTATGAAATAAAAGAACCAAGTGGGCAACATTCTGATTGGAAGTGGCAGCAACAGAGACAACCATGGAAGTCAGGACCTTAGAAGTCAGGGTCTTTGGTTGGAAATGTGAATGTGAATATTGAGATTCACCTGCTTCAATGCATGATTAAAAGGGAGCTGACAGAATGTTCCTAAGGTAACTATTATAAAATATATCCTGAGGACTTCTGAGTGAATATCTTGTAAGGGTCTTCTGTGACAATCTCCATTATGAGTATTCTTCCCCCTATCTTTAACTTCATGATGGAGAAGCATATTTCTTTTCCCATGTCTGCCTAAGGGTTTGAAAGTTGCAGGAGAAATGAGCAAAATATCATATTGAGTCAGAGCTCAGACATGGAGCAAACATCGAATCATGTGCCTCTGTGTTCAGATTTTCATACCTCATCTTTAAGAATTAAGTTGAAAGTTTTAGCATGTTCTGAGACACAAGAAAGAAAAGATGGCTGGTGATAACTGTTCGGGGTTTTGTTCTGAGAGAGAAAAGGAAAGTTATTTTGCCTTAAAAGAGAATATCTGGTTATGCCACCATTATTCAATGGTTGGCTTGTTGTCCTATGGGGGATTGAGTGAGGCAGTGATGTTGGAAGGCATGCCACTATTTCAGAGGCTACCAAGTTCTATCATAACATGAAAGATAATAAAAGTTCAACTGCAAGGGGTATGGTAAGTAATGGAAGGCTTGAGACAAAAATAAAGACAGCAAGTAACAGAGAGCAATAAAGAGGGACTAAGGGCTGAGCCCCAGTGGCGTAGTGGTTGAGTGCAGGACTGCGGCCTACTGACTTGGCATTCAAATCCAGCAGCAGCTCTCCAGGAGCAAGGCTGAGGCTCCCACTCTCACCAGAGGGCAGTGATGCCAAAAATAATAAATAAATAGGGAATAAAGAGTTTCCAATAGAGAAAGGGCTGGGGAGAAACAGAAAGATTATGGGAAAGATTATGAATGAGAGACAATGGATGAGTTGGGGAGAAAAGAAGGTCTATGTAAGCAGTTGAAGTGAAGACAAGAATGTATGTCTAGGTTTAGGCATAACAATGGAACAAAACATTACACTATTTTAATATATTGTCTTTTACTTCCCTGCAATTTTACTGGCCCTAGAAATCACATTGGTTTTTTAAAGCCACTTAATCGGCACATCATCCACATGGCATACAATTCAATAACTTGAACACTTCAAGAAGAGTTGTGAAATCATTATGAAATAGATTTTAGAACATTGTCTTCTTCCTTGTACTCAGCTTTATTCATGTAATTCTTCAAGTAATTCTGGCAAAAGCAGAGACAATAGAACATTCCCCAATTCAGCAGCTTGTATGTGTATAATTGAGTGCCATATAGTCTTTGTCACGTACAGCTATTATTGATATCTTTTCCAAAATTGTTCCAACACCATTAACATAAACTCAATTCATCCACAATCACATTGTTCAATAAATTATGAGTTTAATGCTATTAACATTCTAATGCTGCTGTGGAAAAACAATGTGTTTAGCCTTCAATTTTAGATCTTAGATACCCCTTCCATTTTCTCAAGTAGTATTAGAGTCCCACTTACTGTATGCTATTCATTAAAAATTTATCCTAAAATTTGTAGTTCATTTTACTATGCTCTTACTATTTTCATAGACATTTTCTTAATTCCTTGCTTATTTTCAAGGTTATTTTAGTCTGTTTAATTTCCACTCCTCTCCCTCCATGTTTTCACAGTCCTTGTGTTCATACACACAGATCTTCACTGAAACTTCTGTTGAAATGTGTCCACCCATGGGACCATGTTGGTATTTTAAATACAGGTGGAACAGCATCTTTCATCATAGCAACATGTAAACCATCTTAGTAAGGAACAAATAAAGATGAGTGAGGAGTCATATTCTATAGGTGTTTGAGGAAAGGTCACTGTCATCCCAGTTGTCAGTTATTGGGTTACTTGCAGTGCCAGAGAATTTACTTTAAACAAAATTAATTTCCTTTTTGCTCTTAAACAACAAAACCAAACAAAATTATTACCAATCCTACTAACAGACCTATTGGCAGCCCAATCCAGTGCACCTCCAGGGCTCTGTCCTTGAGGTAGAGTGGATCTTAATTGTGCTTATGAGAGGAATCTTTCAGAGACTTCTTTTGCCGATGTGGTATGATTTGAAATGGGCAGAATGGCTTCAAACATCCCTTGTAATTGTGACAAGTATTAAATATAAATCCAGGCAGTGAAGTCACTGGAAGGAAAGGGAGCGTAGAAAGATCAATGCCTTAGGTATTATTGAACTGAAGTAGACTGCTACTGGATATTTTGAATCAGACAATCATACCATCTACTACCCCAGGAATGTGAAACTGATGAGTTACAGTGTCCCAGACATGCAAAAGCTGTGCAATGAATGAAGAAAAAAAAA
>PVJH01038999.1:0-16738 GCA_004026705.1 Nesogale talazaci
CCGGGGCTCAGCCCTGATGGAAATATTTTATATCCACATTAGCATGGTGGTTAACCTGGTGAATATGTTTTATCAAAATTCATCAGCCTGTATAACTAAAATAGAGTATATGTATATGATACCTCAATAATGTGAATTTTTAAAAAGATACACTGAAGCCAGATTGACTGGTACCCCACAGATTTAATTTAGGTCAATGTTAGCACCACGAAGACAACTGCGATTGACTGCAACTGCAAATGCTGAATAAATAATAAATCTATGACTCTATAGTTAAACTGGGGGAAAGGATGCAGGAAAGGAAACTGTTTTTCCATCATTGGAAATGACTGCCGCACCAAGCTCTTACTGTGAAAATTGATTCTCACAGGGAAAATCCCACTGACTCCCATCTTTTTGTGTGTGTGTGTGTGTGTGTGTGTGTGTGTGTGTGTGGCACCACTGCCCTGGTGGGAATAGCAAGCCCAGCCTTGCTGCTGGATTTGAACCGTCAACCCTGTGGGCCACAGTCCCGCAAACTACCACTAAGCCTCCAGGGCTCAGCTGACTCCCATCTTTTTAAAATAGTTAAGTCTGTGGGTTCTGCTCCCATCAAGAATTACGTCTCAGAAACCCACAGGAGCCCTTTGCCTCTGTTCTTTTTGGTCACTGGCAGTGCGTTTGGTTGGTTTGGTGCTTCACCAAGGAGACCTGGTGGCCTCGTGATTCCCTGTTAGTTAAGCTGACGATTTCAGGGCCAGCAGTTCAAAACCACAAGCCACTGCCCAGGAGAAAGAGGAGACTTCCTACTCCAGTGAAGCCTTGAAGTCTTTGAAACCCACTGAGGAACTTCTACCCTGTCCTGTGAGACTGCTTTGCATTGGAGTCGAGGCAATGGCACTGCGTTTGGAGTTTCTGGCGGTTCATCCCCAGTGGCTGAGGAAAAACTAAGGAGATGCCAACCGATAACCTTAGAACTGATGATCCAGTAGAGCAACAGCGAAGTAAAATGTCAGCCACCACGGGCTCGGCAATAACGGTCCCTCGCCAATTTCCGACTCTTGGAAGAACTCGAAGATGGCAGACTTAGCTGGGGTCTCGAAGGTGACGGAATACAAAATGGACAGGGATGCCAATTGGATCTCCCAAGAGTAAGCTTCAAGCTCTGGCTTTCCATGTCAATGTCTTAAAATTCACTGTGCCTGTAGAAAGCACATGTTTTGAGGATGATGATGGTGACAAATGTACAAATGTGCTTGACACAATGGATGGGTGTGTGATAAGAGTTGTACGAGTCCTCAAAGTGAAGTTTTAAAATTTTTTATTTAGGGCTGAGCCCTGGTGGCGTAGTGGTTGTGCATGGGACTGTGGCCCACTGGGATGGAGGTTCAATTCCAGCTCCACAGAGCAAAGGCTGGACCTCCTACTCCCACCACCTGAGGGCAGTGATGCCCAAAAAACCAAAAAAAAATGTTTTTTTTTATTTAATCATTTTATTGGGGGCTCATACCTCGCTTTTCACAATACATAGTTACATACACCGTGCCAAGCACCTTCACATGCCTGCTATCATAAACATTCTCCAATTGTCTGCTTTTCCACTCGGGCCCTTGATACCAGCTTCTCATCCTCTCCCCTCCGTCCTTTTGTCCTTTTTCCTTACCCCACCCCAGTCCTTTTTACTTTATAAATGATTATTGTTTTGTCATTATCTTATACTACCTGACATCTTCTCCTGCCTATCCCTCTCAATGTCTGTCCTCCAGGTAGGAGGCAATCTGTAGAGCCCCACAATTGGCTCCCTCTCTCCACCCCACCTTCCCTCCACCCAAAAATGATTTTTTTAAAGAAAAAAATTTAATAAACCAAAAACATTCACTGTAACATATATGTATATATATATTATCCTTATCGTGGAAAAGTTCACCAATGGTATATTTTATGAAAAGTGACTATTTTTTTCAGTTTCAGTTTATATTATTTAAATCTCCTCTGATGCTATTTAATCTCTCTAAATGATAATTTACAAAAACCCAATATACAGCCTTGAAATAGAATGTGAACCTAAACACCCAGAAGCACCCTTTGTACTATTTGTAACAAAAATTCATATGAATGTAGTTAATAGTTCTAATGGAGTGGTGGCCCCAAGAGCCATATCCGTGCTAGCAAAATGACAGAATTTCTATAGCAGCAAAGTTACCCTATGAGAGCTTAGTGATTAACGATATTAAAGAAAACATGAAATTCCTCAGCCGCCTGGAGGACAGCGTTACAGCAATTAGTCCCCAAGAAAAACCACCAGTTTTTCTCTTTAAGCAGTCTTCCTTCGATTTGATGTAAGCAGTCATAATTTTCCACAACAGGATTTTTTTAGATATGTCTTGTATACCTCAAACTACTTGACATGAAGTTCCCATTCAAGGGCAAGTTATCTTAAAACACTACTTGATACTAATGCCCATTTGAAATATATAAGTTGTGGTATAACAACAACAAAATTAATGATAGAGTTAGAAAATTACTGTTAGGCAGCCTTCTATGAAATAATTGATTTAGAGATTGTCAGTGGACGCTGGTTTAGGTGAAAGATGCTGGAAACTAGAATATCTAAGTGACCCCCAAGTATAAAGTAACCAGACATCTGCTTTTTAACAATTTAACAACGTCCCGTGGAGTTTTAAAATTAAAATTAATAGAGGGCTGAGCCCCGGTGGTATAGTGGTTGTGTGCAGGACTGCGGCCCACTGAGTTGGAGGTTCAAATCCAGCAGCAAGGCTGGGTCTCCTACTCTCACCACCAGAGGGCAGTGATGCCCCCCAAATATTTAAATAAATATATCACAATACTATTTTTGCGTTCTATGAAAATTTTTGTTGCTCCATATAGACGAATTTTTAATCAAGAACACTCCCCCCACCCTCCGGTCAATGATGTCCCGCTTAAAATCTGGTCACTTTACAAAAAAGCTAGGTAAACACTGGCTTACTTGTGATCTGTAGTGAACGTCCCCACTTTTCCCCATGTCGGAAATTCTCCTCCAGCTAAGGTGGGTACCTGTCACTTTCCTAATTCAACAACGCCTCTTACAGAAGCAAAGCCTCTTTTCAGATTGACAATCCCTGATAAGCATGGTGTACCTAGTAAACCAAGATTTTTGTGATCCACTCCTCCCTGATGTGCAATCATAAAACACCCCGCTCCTAACTGAAGGGTCAGCTGCTCAGAGGGAGAAAAGACTCAAAAATTTACTCCCATAAAGAATTACAGTCAGGGCTGAGCCCCGGTGGCATAGTGGTTGTGTGCGGGACTGCAGCCCACTAGGATGGAGGTTCAATTCCAGCAGTGGGGCTGGGCCTCCTACTCCCACCACCAGAGAGCAGTGATGCCCAACAAAAAAAAAAAAAAGAAGAATTACAGTCAGGGGCCCACTGAACGTTAGCCCCAATCCAAGAACACTTAGCTCTGATAACATGGTCCTGCTCGATACGCCCCTTCATAAAATGATTCCTGAAGAGCAGGGTGCTACAGCAAAATGCGGAGAAAGTAGATGGTGCCCGGCTACCAATCAGCATGGTGACTGAGATCTTAAAGGCTTGTGTTCAAACAAGCAGTCATCTAAGTGAGTTATCAACTAAGTTCACATGGAAGAAGCACACCGGCCTGTGCGATCCAAAGATGACAATTCCAAAACTCGAATATGGTGAGGAGAAGAGAATCACAGTAAAAGGTATGAACACCCAATTTGTGGAGGCCTTCTGGGGAACAGTGAGAGCCAAACACCCAACTGCAGAGTCCCTACCCTCTTTAAACCACGGGCAGATACCCCAAGAAATCCCTGTAGGTATGAGTATTTCTTCACAGGCCTTCTAAGCATTGATGGTGGTCTCTTCTTTCATACTCCCTATTTGTATTTTTAGCTCTGTATTATTATTTTATCCTTGCCACTTTATTATTTTTTCTGTTTCTGTTTTCCAGTTTTCACAGGAGTAGAGGCATAGAGATAAGAACTGATGTAAGGGCTTGTAGGGGAAGTAGGGGTGGGGGTGCAAGAGCAGACAATGCAGGTGGGGGGGGAGAGGGAGGGAGCACGCTCTAGAACTAATGATCACACAACTTTGTTTAAAAGGGATTTAACCGTGGGTGAGAGAGGGGAATGTTCTAGAATTGATTGTGGTAGTGATCGTACACTCTTGCTGTCCTGATCGAACTTCTGAATCATGTGATACGTGAATTCAATGCCAATAAAGTTATGTGTAGAGATACATAGATACATATCGATTTGGGGAGTTCTCCAATATCACTTTGTTCCATTAAAATAAAAACAGCAACATGAAAAAGATAATTAGTCCTAGAACCCCGACGTGGCAGCTGATTCAAATGAACTCTCCAGCTTCTCTCACGATTCACAAACCAACCACATGCTGTCCAGTCAGTTCTGACCCATAAGAACCCGTAGACCTGCCCCTGGAGGGTTTCCAAGACTGTCCGTCTTTATGGAAGCCAACAGCCACAGCTTCCTCTGGGGCGGGGGGAGGGGGGGACTGGTAGGTGTTTGCCTCTGTCCTGTTAGCAAATGAGCACTTAGCCACTTTACCCACCTCTGGGTTCCTTTGTAAAGGAGCAGCCGTGGGCACCTACCTGATAGAGCAGCCTCTGCCCCATGGTGGCATTGTCCGTGAAGTTGACTTGAAATTGACAGTAATGCATTGTTTCATTGTAGGACAGGTGTCCCAGCATCTCAGCGCGGCTTCTCAAGATGGCAGCACTGGCAGGAGTCTCTGCGCGGCATTTCAGGGTAAGTCCATGCGGCTTTTCCTCTGGGATGTCTCACAGGGAGTCAGCCTTGCTTGCGTCTTGTCAGTGGAGCGTCTCCACGGGACTGAGCAGTGAGTCTCTCCCCTCCAAGTGGGAAATACGACCAGATTTCCCAGATGTGTGCTTGGTTAATCCAGTGGCTTCTAACTTGGAGAAGTTCAGGTATACCTAGTGGTGCCTCGAAGAAAGATTTGGTGATCTGCTCGCCTCCCCCTCCGCCCATGAGTCATTGAAACCATGATGGAGGTGGAGGGGGAAAACGGAGCTGATATCAAGGAGTCCAGGAAGGAAAAAGATGTATTGACTCCCAATTTTTTTAAATTACCTTTTTTTTTTTGGGGGGGTGGGGGAGGACATCACTGCCCTCTGGTGGTCGTGGGAGCTACCCAGCCTTGCTCCTGAGAGCTGCTGCTGGATTTGAACCGCCAAGCCCATGGGCCGCAGTCCCACACCCAACCACTACGCCCCTGGGGCTCAGCCCGTAAATTACCTTGTTAATATAATTTATTATTGAGGGCGAAACAATATAATAACTGCAATAAAAAGAAAAGAGAACATGGTGGTGCGCGCAGTTCTCCTCTGATATGAGTCCGTGGTGACCCGGCAGCAACTGTTTTGAACCTGAGCTCTGCTTGCACAGCAGGTAAGTGTGGGGTGGCCAGCCGCAAGGTCGCCAGTTTGAAACCACCAGCCACTCTGCAGGGGAAAGATGAGGCTTTGCACTCTCACAGAGAGCGACAGTCTCAGAAATCCACAGGGGCAGTTCTCCTCTGTTCTGTAGGGTGGTCGTGAGTTGAAATCAACTCAGTAGCAGGGGGGTGCAGGGGGTTACTGTTTGTTTACAAAATACAGGGGTAGGGCTGAGCCCCAGTGACTTAAGTGGTTGAGTGCAGGACTGCAGCCCGCAGGCTTGGCGGTTCAAATCCAGCGGCGGCGCTCAGGAGCGGCACTGGGTAGTGGCCACGACCACCAGAGCCAGTGATGCCCCCTGTAGTGTTGCCCGTAAATGTAGTGTTTCTAACCTCCCCTAAAAATGTCAGATTTTGGCTGAGCCCCAGTGGCGTAGTGGTGCGGGATTGCGGCCCACTGGGATGGAGCTTCAATTCAGTTCACAGGAGCAAAGGCTGGGCCTCTTATTCCCGCCATCAGGGGGCAGTGATGCCTAAAAAAACTAAAAAAAAGTCAGATTTATAAAGATCTTAATAGTAAAAAGCAATATATAATGAAAGTTTTTTTAAAAAGGCATCTAACTTACCCTATATACTCAAGTATAAGCTGACTCGAATATCAGCCGAGGCACCTAATTTTACCACAAAAACAATATTAAAAATGTGCTGAGAAACTCAGCTTAAACACGGCTTAAATGTCAGAATCAACTTTCAACAGAGTTGTCAGAACAGAACCCTGTCCTGCCTGAAAGCAAGAAAGGAAAGCATTTATTGAGCACCTGAGTTAGGCCTCAGCATCAATCTTTAAGCAGCTTCAAGTTACTGTTTCAGATACGTATGATGAAAGTTACTTTTACAAGAACTCCAGAAAGTGTGTGGGGAAACTCTTGCTGTTATCTGTGAGTTTTAGTTTCACCCCCCCCCCCACACACACACACTTCCTGAAGCTGCCTCATATGACTGTTTCACATACTGCATACAACTGGGTTAGGTTGATGTTACATAGATTAGCCTCATTTTTCCCCAAACACCCCATGATCTCACCTATAAACTATATTCCTTTGGTTTAATAATCACATAATAAAATATTGAGAAGCCAGAAAAGAAAACAAAAGGCATTTGGTGTGAGTCAGACCGGATCCTGTGGCACCCGCCAAGTCCAGGGTGCTTGATGGTGCTCAGAATTGTTGGATGAGGAAGAGGCTAGAGGTTCAAGGACATTCTCATGATTCTGTGCCTACACACACCATGCTGGATCATGAGCCAATACCGGGCTCGGCCCAGTCTTCCTGGCCGGGATGCTCTCCCACTCTGCCTAGCCAAGTTAACTCCTGCTCATCTCCTGAAATTAGCTTAAGAAACATTGTTTCAGTCTGGCTGAGATGTACGGCCTCACTGACATGGGTGCCAACCGACCTTTCCAGACTAATTTTCTAATGTGGCGGGTTAATACGCAACCATTGATGGTGTGGTTCAATGCTCCATCCAGGTCGACTTCACTTTCAAACTGTCTTTCACTAACTAACATTGCAGCCCACTGTGTCCAATCGGTCTGACGTAACTAGCATTTAGGTTTCTCTAAAACCATAATTAGAAAGAATTATGTTGACTCCTCATTTTCTGTGCAGGCTACAGAGGAATTTCACTGGAATCTGTCTTAGGGTATGAAGGAGATCCTAAATCTCAAGTGTAATCTAAAGAGACCATTTAAGTCTTAAATAAGATAATGACAAAGAGATCACCCAAATGAGGGAAATCATTGGCACAAGGTCATAGGATTTAAGGAAACCAGCCCCTTGAATAAGACATTGGAGTGAAGGGAAACTGTCCCAACAGCATGACTAATGGCAGATGAATGCATCACAGTGGCAAGTGGGACTACAGAAGTGGAAATAGGATCATGATCAGGGCCCATACATTATGCTAAAAATGCTTACAAGATTGGTTCAGGTCTCCTTGTACCCTGTTATCCCATTTTCCTTCCAGGACAGACCTAGGGAAGTCCTTGAGGGGGACACGCTTCCCTGCCTGGGTTGGCTGGGAATGGTGGTGTGGTGGTCATGTGCTTATGTTAATTTCATGATTGAGATGTAGGGGTGGAGTCTAGCCTATTAATCTGAAGATAGCCATTGAGTAGCCAATGAGGCCTCTGTGTGGGCATGACTTTCTCCTGAGGCTTCTGGGAACTCTCACGATATTTCCCTCGTGGAGATGAGAAGCTATCTCCCGAGTTGTTGGGAGTGAGTCTCAGAGTCTATGAATTATGGACAAGACAAGATGGCAGTATCTCAGGAGCTGGAGGAGAACCCACACGGCTTTGCCCTGATGGAACCAGACCTCTGAAGCTGGAGAGGCCACGTGGAGGCCCTTGCCAGCGCTGAATTGCTTCTCCCACCACTGGATGCTGTTGATGGACCCTGAGCCCTGGAAGTGAGGAGCCATGGGGAGACCCCTGGCAACACCCAGATTCTGCACCCACTGACCTGTGACTTCTTGAATTGGAAGGAGACATTATAGACTGGTTTCAGGCATGTAGGTTAACATCGGACTTATGGACTTTGAGCTGGACTGGTTTGGGATGTTTCCTTAATATCCTATTCCTCTGGTACATAAACCATACCCTATATCCATATGCGTGTCTATAGATTTGTTCCTCTAGTCTATCCGGACTAACACAGGTGGTAATTCACCTTTAAACAGACCTGACTCTGCTGGTCAACGATCCAAAAGAATTACATGGAGGTTGACACTAGGTGGAGACACAAAAGGGATTTAAGACTTCATTGTGAACCGTTGCCTTCTGCAAACCTTGTGCTCAGAATTTAAGCTCTGATACAGCTGTTACCACTGATAAGGGGCCATGACACATATTAGTTTCTTTTCGAAGAATACCAGGCTAGTCCCAAGAGGTTGAGATTAAAGATGTCCCAAATGTTCAGGATGCTAGTCCCCATTCCTTCCCAACTTCTCCCTTGAGTATCTACTGCCTCGTGTCCCTGGGTTCTGTGATTCGCTGCAATATCCCACAGAAACTCGTGGAACTTTAAGGAAGTAGTGATGTCTATTGGTTATTGGTGCAGCTTATTCCCAAATATGAAGGTCAGGCAGAGGTGAGCCAAATGCAGGGTCCAGAGCCAGAAGCTGAAAGTGTCCCGAAGTCACAGCAAGTCTTCATCGACCACAGTTCCACGAAAAAGCAGAAGGACAGCTTTTCAGGTGATGTGAGACAGAACTGTATCCGCAGCATGTATACCCCATCCAAGGAGTGCAAAGGGTAGTGTCTTCAGTAAATCTTTCTAGTAAATCTTAAAGATGTCTTCAAAGAAGAAAGGGAGTGACTTGGTTCACACCTGACTAAAGTCAGGCCTTAATGCCACCCTAATCCTATCCATTGGTATAGTAGAGAATGCCTTTCAAAATGGGATTATAGAAACAGTCATTGAATCCAAATTGCATCACATAAGGAATTATAGCTAGAAGAGTCATTAATTGAATACAATTTACCCTAAGGCAGCAGAGCCTACTCACTATTTCTACATTAGAAAAAATACATATTTTTTCGAGAAGGTATAACCAGTAATAAGAGCTACAGTGGAGGTTACCTTAATGGTGCCCCCTTTTTGAAATCAGAATACAGAGGGAATATATACTTTTTACTTTGAAATTCACACCTTGGGGACTGGGGGAATTATGCACAAATGTGGTACATTAACTCCTATGTCAGGATATCCATGGAAACAAGTGTTGACCAGGAGCCAGCAAACAGAACATTAAGGTTCTTATGTCTCAGGATGTCTTTGCCTAATCTGATAGCAGGATCTAACATTTTAGTCATAAACAGGAAGTAAGCAAATTCTCGGGTACCTGGCCTTTCAAGGTGACATCCCCAAGTACTCAACCGGTCTGCCTCTGAGCAATGTGGCACGTTATTAAAAATCCACAGAGACGGCATTACACAAAGTTCTGTACACTACACAGCTGAAAACAGTGTGCCACAAACATGTTGACCTGTGTCTTATGCAAAGACATTCAACTGTGTGGATCATAACGAAAGTGTAGGAATTTCGGGCTGAACCCCAGTGGCATAGTGGTTGAGTGTGGGACTGCGGCCCACTGGCTTGGCAGTTCAAATCCAGGAGCAAGGCTGGGCCTCTCACTCCCACCAGAGGGCAGTAATGCCCCCCCCCACAAAAAAAAGAAGAAGAATGTGGTATCAGAATTGGAGGAAGACTCACTAACAATCTGCCCATCGTGCATGCGGCACAAACTTGCTTACTGAAAGCAAAGAGGTCAAGAAGCATTTACTGATGAAGATCAAAAATTACATCCTTCAATATGGACAGAATGGCCCCTATGGGTTTTTGAAGCGGTAACTTTTCTTTTTTGCCAATGGAATGGACCATTTAATTGTTTCTGGGTGCTTCCATGACAAAGGACCTTTGGCCAAGTCTTGGCTGCTGGCACCTGTTGGCCAGTACTGGGCAGGGTGGCCGTCTTGATCCTGGCTGGAGTAGCTGGCCAGCCTTTGAGTGGAGATGAGCTACAATTACTGGGGCGGAGGGGCCTGGGCTAGAGGTAAGGGTGGGGACCCTGATAGGGTTGGCTCAGGCCAACTTCAGGAAGTCCTGCAATGTTTTCTCTATAGTCTCCATGTTGCCTATGTTAGTCCGGGTAGACTAGAGAAACAAACTCATAAACGTGCATGTGGATATAAGGGTAGGGTTTATAAACAAGAGGAATAGAACATTAAGAAAGCACCCCAGCTCAGTCCAGTTCCAAGTGATAAGTCCGATATTAACCCATATGCCTGATATCAGTCTATAAAGTCTCCTTCTGACTCAGGAAGTCATAGGCCAGTGAGTTGCGAGTCCCAGCGCCAGCAGGGGTCTCCCCAGGGCTCCTCGTTTCCAGGCCTCAGGGTTCATCAACAGCATCCAGTGGTGGCAGAAGCAACTAAGTGCTGGCAGGGGCCTCCACGTGGCTTCTCCAACCTCAGAGGTCTGGTTCCATCAGGGCAGGGCCGTGTGACTTCTCTTCCGGCTCCCCCAGCTCCTCAGATGTGGCCATCTTTTTTTTTTCCTTTTTTTTGGGGGGCGGGGGTGGGGCATCACTGCTCTCTGGTGGTGGGAGTAGGAGGCCCAGCCCCACTGCTGGAATTGAACCTCCGTCCCAGTGGGCCGCAGTCCCGCGCACAACCACTACGCCACCAGGGCTCAGCCCCTGGATGTGGCCATCTTGTCTTGTCCATAGTTCATTGTCTCTGAGACTCCCAACAACTCGGGAGCTAGCTTCTCATCTCCACGAGGGAAATATCGTGAGATTTCCCAGAAGCCTCAGGAGAAAGTCATGCCCACACGAAGGCCTCATTGGTTACTCAATGGCTATCTCCAGATTAACAGGCTAGACTCCACCCCTACATCTCAGTCATGAAATTAACATAAGCACATGACCGCCACATTGCCTTTCAGTGATGGTGCTGGGGAAAATCATTGAATGTACCATGGGCTAGCAGAACAAATCTGTTTTGGTAGTTACATAATCTATTGTCAATTTGAGACTTAAGAGTGAAGAGGTAGAATTTAGCCTGTCAATGAGGTTGCAGATTGATTACTTCATTTGGAAGTGCCATGGAGATACATAGCTCGTTGAACATGGGACACAGGCACACTCCCTGGAAGACATTCCAGCTCACAAGACACATGAAGCTACAGTAGTGCTCTGAAAGGAGGAGTGGTTGCAACAACAGGCTCAATGCAGAGACCTTTGTCAGCACTGAGACGCTTATACTGGCACTGGATCCACAAGACTTTCCACCCACTAGCCTGTGATCTTCCTGCATGCGGCATCATTTCCTATGTTTTGTGAGTCTGAAGAGGACTTTATAGATTGGTATTGGACATACGGGCTAATATTGGACTTATGGACTTGATCTGGACTGGGCTTGGATGTTTTCTCAATATATAATTGCTCTGGGCTGAGCCCCGGTGGCGTAGACTGGTTGTGCACGGGACTGAGGCCCACTGGGATGGAGGTTCAATTCCAGCTCCACGGAGCAAAGGCTGGGCCTCCTACTCCCACCACCTGAGGGCAGTGATGCCCAAAAACAAAACAAAAAAAATGTATATATATAATTGCTCTTTTTTATATATAACGCTTTTTTTATATATTCTGAGTGTCCCAGAATTTTGTTTCTCTAGTCAATCCTGACTAATACAGCTGAAATGCAGCCAGAATGCTTGCCTGAGAAGTGAGGAAGGCTAGACTTTGCCCCGAGGTGCTTTATAAGGGACCAATCCCCTGAGAAAGATATCATGCTTCATAAAGTGAGAAGGAGGAAGACCCTCAATGAGCTGAAACAACACCATGGTTACAACAACAGGTTCAAAATAACCTGTTGTTGTGAGGGTGGGAGAGGAAGGACGGGGCATGTGTTGTCCTAGTGAACACAGGGTCCCTATGAATTGGCACTGATTCCACAGTCCCTCACAACAGTCAAGTGACAGCTGAAAATGTCTGTATTGAATTGTTTTCAGAAGCAGTTCTAGCAAAGCATAACAAGCCCTCTCGCAATACACACCAGGGATACTTTCACTTCTAAGAAAAGAAGAGTTCACATACTTTTCTAGTCTCACAGAGTACAACCACAACCGCAGGACAGTGCCCACACCCATGTAGAACATGTAAGAGAAGATGAGAGAAGGGCGCCGAGGGGGGAGACTTTCCACCGGAGATGAGGTTCTAGCCAGGTGGTGGTGTCTCTGGCATTCCTTCTGCCCGCACCATCTCAACTGTGGTCAACTGCAAGGAGTCAACCACGTCCGCATGGAAGAAGCACACCAGCCTGTGTGATCCAAAGACTGACAATAACGAAATTCAAATATGACACAGGGAAAAGTATTAGAGCCCCAGTTGAAAATACTCAATCTGTAGAAGGTGTTGAAGGACAGTGGGAGCTCAAAACCCACCTGCAGGGTCTCTAGCCTGATTGAGCTGCTGGCCGAGCCCCATGCGATGCTTCTCGGCGAGAGTATTGTTACCCATGACAAAAATTTTACCTGGCCTTCCTACTACTCACAGTGGTGTTTTCTTTCCTACCCACCATTTGTATTTTTATCGCTTTATTATTATTTTACCCGTACCACTTTATTATTGTTTTCTTCTGTTTCTGTTGGGCTTTGCATTTTTCCAAACACTGGAGTAAAGGCTTGTAGGGGAGGTAGGGGTGTGGAGTAAGACAGGGCGAGTGACAGGGTTGAGGGAGTAAAAAGTGGATGTGGGAGAGGGGAAGGAGCACTCCCTAGAACTGGGGGTGATTACACAACTCATTTATAAAGTGATTTAACAATGATGGGGGGGGAGGGGTAGATAAGAGGTTCTAAAATCGATTGTGGTCATGATTACACAACTCTTCCTGTCATGGTAAAACTGTTGAGTGGTGTGATATGTAGATTGTATGCAAATGAAACTGTTAAAAAAAATTTCTTTTTAAAGCAAGCCAGAAAGAAAGAGATCTTAGAAACCAGGCAAGCAGGGGCAGATCAAAAGACAAAACGAAACCCAGCAACTCCCACCAGAGCCTGCTCCTTTTAGTCAAAGCTTCCACAAAGAACAGGCTAGCCTGACTGAAACTTGCAAACCACTGGCTGTACGCCCGCCCGGCACCCCGGAAAACTCGGAGCCTTCCCTCCCCTTGCGTGTGAGCTCAGTCTTCAGAGGGAAGTACCAGTTTGTAGTCTGTGGCCCTGCTCAAGGGGAGGCACCAGGGCGAGTTGCTTCACCCCTGGCCTGAGCCATTTGGTCCAACTTTCAACAAATTGACAAACAGGAAGTGCTCTAGCTGATGCAGGGAACGAGCGCCCCCCACTGATAGAACAGAAGCACAACTCCCCGAGGCGTCCTTCTGGGCCCGCTGAAGCCAAGCCTGCTCCCCAGAACTTTGCAGTCCTCTGGTCTGAGGAGAGCCGTCCTGGCGGGGGTGGGGCAATCAGCAGAAATGCTGGGTGAAGCTCAAGTGGAATGTGCAACCTGTTCCTCATCAACACATTCCTTTGGGGAGGGGGCAATCACGTGACACGCAACACCTAGGTATTCATTGATTTTTCAGCTCTTTCTGGAAGTCAGTAGTCTGAACTTGGGGTGTCCGTAGGTTCATGTGCTCCCCCATGGCTCCAGGGAAGCCCCTTTCTGGTGTCTTCCAGGTCCTGGTAACTCAGGTGCTCCTGGGCTGGGTGTGACTCCTGTGATCCCTCTCTGTTACAGGACCCCAGTCAGGTGGGATCAGGACCCACCCTACTCAGGATGATCGCATGTTAAATTCATGGATCACATCTTCCAAGACTGTTTCCAAACAGAGTCATATTCACATGGTCATTTGGCTTGAGTTAGGACTTCGACACGTTCCTTTGGGGAGGGGGAAACACTCGGATCCTTCTAATAGCCCTTGGGGTAGGGCTTGGACCCAGCTGAGAACTCCTCCCCTAAGGTAATGACCTTGTTGTCATCATGAATAGGCGCTGTGGCGGTCATGTACTTGATGTCAGTTTCATGATTGGAATTTAGGGTTGGAGTCTAGCCTGTCAATCTGGAGATAGCCCATGAGACCTCTGTGTGGGCCTGGCTTTCTCTGAGAATTCTGGGAAGTCTCGTGATTTTTCCCTCGTGGAGATGAGAAACCATTTCCCCAGTTGTAGGGAGACACTCGACTGCCAAGATAAGATGGCAGCATCCGTGGAACTGGAGGAGCCGGAGGAGAAGCCACATGGCCTTGCCCTGATGGAACCAGACCTCTGAAGCCAGAAAAGCCACGGAGAGACCCCTGCCAGTGCCCAGATGCTTCTACCACCGATGGATACTGTGAATGAACCCTGAGCCCTGAAACGAGCAATGAGGGGACCCCTGTCAAAGCCGGGATGCTTCTACTGCTTCGTGAGTTAGAAGGAGACTTTATAGACTGGTTTCAGACATATGGGCTAATATTGGACTTAGGACTTTGGACTGGGCTGGGTTGGCATGCTTTCTCAATGTTCCATTCCTCTTGTATATAAACCTGTCCCTTATATCCATATGCATGTTTTTGAATTTGTTTCTCTTGTCTACCTGGACTAACATAGGTGCTTTCCAAGCAGTTTCCACTCATCGTGACCCTGTGGGCAACAAAGCACTGCCAGTCCTGCGCCAGCCTGGGAATAGTGGCTCTAACCCATTGGTGCAGCCCCCGAGTCAATCCATCTTGTCAGGGACTTCCTCTTTTCTGCTGCCCCGCTATTTTAGCAAGCGTGATGTCCTCCTCCAGGGACCGGTCCCTCCTGATGGCATGTTCGAGGTCCACGAGGCAATCACAGGTTTCTGTACCATAGAGTGGAGCCGAGTCTTGCAGGACAAGCTGGCCAGCTGATTGGTTCTGGCCAGGGGAAGTCTGTTGGGGCTTCTGATGGAGGTTTTCCTTGTGGATCCATGCGCTCCTCGCTCCTTCTCATCTGCCGAGAGAGAGGCTGTGATGTCTGTACTGATAGCACCTGACCCGTGACCACGAGGTGGCCTCTGGGAAGCAGACGTCTCCCTGCTGAGCAAGGCAGAGGAGGATAGGATGAAAGGTAACATTTCAGCAGAAATAAACAGATTGCCCCCCCCCCCCCAGAGAATCCCCAAACCGTGGTCACTGCAGTGGTCTCCATGCTGACTCATAGCGCCCTCAAGGGTTGTAGAGTACAACAGTCCTCCACAGGGGGATAGTGGGGGTGGGGGGTGAGTTGATGCTGTGACCTTTCAGAAACAATCACTAGGCCTTTCCTCTTAGGTCCCTGTGGATGAATGAATTCAAACCATCCATCTTTGGGCTACTAGCTCAGTGGTGAAGCATTTGCATGGCCCCACCATTGCTATCAGATTGACTCTGACTCTGACTCTGTAGGACAGAGCCTATAGGACAGAGTAAAACTGATCCGTAGGGTATCCACGGGTGTCTTTCGGTAGGGAAACAGATGACCGCATCTTTCTCCCAGGGAGTAGCTGCTGGGTTCAAGCCACGAACCTTCTCATTAGCCGCCAAGCGCATGATGACTGGAACTCCTTCCATCCCGAAGACCAGCCATTTCCACACAGCTTCCAAAGTGCTCTCACGGCGGTCTCTGCGCTACGTTTAGCACTTACACACCACGCCTTCTGCGTGATCACGAGTGAAAGTGCAAAGCATGAGAGGGGCCCTGGTGGCAAAGGGGTTATGTATTCGGCTGTGATCTGCAAGGTCAGCAGTTTGAGACCACCAGACCATCTGAGGAGGGAAGAAGGGACTTTTGAGTCTCGGAAAATCTCAGAGACAGTTTTACCCTGTCCTTCTAGGGTTCCTACCCATCAACATTGGCTCAATGGCAATGAGCTTTTTTTTTTTTTTATGATTAGTTTTGGGGTCATGATAAAACAGCACGGACTTTGAATGATTTTTACTTAAACATGTAGGCTCGCTTGACAATTTTGTTTATTGCTACAAAATGATAAAAGCCTATATCAAACTATCAGAGAGTGAAGCTATTTTTTTTCTCAACATCTCAATGTAAACCTACATATGAGGGGTTTCCCCCCAAAACTGGGAAAAAGCTCCATGAGGAGCTTTTGTAGTACATGTTTTTCCTCCAAGGCAAGGCATTAAGCAACCCACTCTGAGTTAGTGCACTCAGTGGTGTCATGTGGGAAGGTTCTCTCTGGTTGGTAAATTTTTTCATAAAAGCAGTTTTTGCTCCAACCTGTTTTTTTTTTTTTTTTGGTGATGACTGCTTTAAGAGAACCATGTGCAGCTGTGACCTTTTGTTTCCTGCTCTGGAAAATTGCTGCAGAAGCTGTTGTGATGTTGAACACAGCTTACCAGGATAGTACTATGGGGAAAAACTCAAGTGTATGAATGGTTTTATCATTTCAAAAAAGGGTGAAATTTTGATTGATGGTAAACCTCATCCTGGATGTCTGTCAACTTCCCAAACAGATGAAAATGTCGACAAAATTTGTGCACTTGTGCTGGACACTGGTGACAGACCAATGAAGAGAAGGTGAAATTTTCTGGACTGTCTTGCGAGCTCAGCTTAGCAAGCTTTAATGGAAGATTTGGGAATGAGAAGGGTCGCTGTGACGTTTGTTTGTGCCTGAGCTCTAACTGACCAAGAAAAGTGCGTCAAGGGGAAACATGCCATACTTCCAAAGTTCCAAAGCAGCTCAGACTTTTTCCTAAAGCCATGACTGCTGACAAGATGTGCTATCTTTTGGACCCTGAAAGCAGACATCAA
>PVJH01039000.1:0-16742 GCA_004026705.1 Nesogale talazaci
CCTTCCGGATCTCTCTAGTACGACCTCCTGGAACTTGACCCTCCCATCTCCTAAATCACCCATGCATTGGGAAGGGCTTCCTCCATGTTTGTTGAGCCTTTGGGACGAGAGTACCTGGAGGCGGTACCCCTGAGAGCTTCAATGACTGTGAGAGGCTCATGGAGAGAAGAGGTGTGAGTGTGTACACACCGGCACTCACAGAGGAGGGGAGGAGGGGTTGAGGACAGACTGGTGGGGTCCTCTCAAGGGTGGGCTGAGAAGTGAAAACAGCAAGACAAGGTCAGTGCTGCCTGTCACTCCTTCATCTCTGCAGTCCCTCCAGGCAGTGGCTTGTGTCCCAAGGCATGGCACTCTCTCGTCAGATTAGTGCCTTGACCACTCGGGGCTTTTGAAAGGGAGTGCTCCCTGAGTGGTGGCCTCAGCTGCCCCCTTGACGGTGCCCCCTGTGTTGGCCTCAGGGCCCCCAGGGGCTGGGGCTGGAGCCGCTGAAGTGGGAGGGGAAGGAAGCAGGGAGCAGAGGAGGCCAAGGCTGTTGCTTCCCAGCCAGGAGAGGGGCTGAGAGTAAACAGGAAGGCCTGGCGGCTCCAGGGTGGGGGGGCTCGAGGAGCTGGGAGGCCGGAGCCCTACAGAACATGCACAGGGGAGCACATGAGCCTCTGCCTCCGGGGAAGCAGGCCCAGAGAAGTTGTGAGTGTTGACGTGGGTCACACAGTGAGGTGGGGGCCACAGACCCGGCCCACTGCCTCCTCTCCTGGCCTGCGCTTCTCCTGGATTCAGGTGCTGCTTATGGCCGAGTCTCTCCCCACCCGAGACTGCGGTCTGGCCTTCTAAGTTGTGTTAGTCTGGGTAGACTAGAGAAACAAATTCATAGACATGCATATGGATATAAGGGAAAGGTTTATATACAAGAGGAATGGGACATTGAGAAAGCAGCCCAACCCAGTCCAGTTCAACGTCCTAAGTCCGATAGTAGCCCGTAGTCTATAAAATCTCCTTCTGACTCACAAAGTCACCGGCCAGTGGGTGCAGAATCCTGGTGCCGGCAGGGGTCTCCCCATGGCTCCTCCCTTCCAGAACTCAGGGTCCATCAACAGCATCCAGTGGTGGCAGAAGCAACTCAGTGCTGGCAGGGGTCTCCACGTGGTTTCTCCAGGTTCAGAGGTCTGGTTCCATCAGGGTAAAGCCGTGTGACTTCTCCTCCAGCTCCTCGGATGCTGCCATCTTGTCTTGTTTGTTGTTGTAGTTCATTGTCTCTGAGACTAACTCCCAACCACTGGGGAGAGAGCTTCTCATCTCAAATGAAGGAAATATCACAAGATTTTCCAGAAGTATAAGGAGAAAGCCATGCCCACACGGAGGCCTCTTTGGCTACTCAATGGCTATCTCCAGATTCACAGGCTAGACTCCACCCCTACATCTCAATCATGAGATTCACAGAAGCACATGACCGTCACATAAGTGCTTGAAGCACTTAGAGACCATTTAGAGGCAGGAGAACCAGAGCTCAGGCAAAGGGCTCCTGGGTGGCTCTCAGGGCCTCTCTAGTCTTTGGGAGCAGCGTTCAATCAGGAAGACCAAGATGATCAGCCCCTTCCTTGAGGAAAGAGAGGGAGGCTTTCCCTTGCAGAAGGAGAAGAAATAGGCTATCTACTTCAGAGGAATTTGGCCACCAAAATCCTTACGGTTAGCCCTGAAGCCCTGCTGGGCACTGAAAATCGGTGGATCAAACCTAAGAACCTAACGGTGAGGATGGCCAGGAAATCCCGGGGTTTCAGGGCCGTAGGCATCGGAACCAACCCACCGACACCTACCAGCTACCTTTCTAGAGCAGTGATCAGGGGGGCCACTGGCCTCTGAGACTACCCTGTCCTTGAAAGATCGTCTCCCCTCTTCAAAGACTCCGTCCGCCCGTCTGCCTCTAGATCAGAATGCCCCTGTACCCACGCCCTGGGGAGTCAGACTCACGGGACGGAATCTCGAGTTGCCCACGGATCAAGTCCACCCCTTTATCCCACGAGCCCCGAGGGCACCGGGCCACGCAGTATTCAGCAGCCCCGGGACGGAGCGGGTCAGCAGCCTGGGAAAAACACGGCGTCCTGTTCCCTGAAGAGGGACCGACTTCGGCTCCCCCGCTTTGGACCTGTTGTCCGGAGAGGCCAGTCCCTGGAGAAGGACGCGGCGCTCGGGCAAACCGAGGGGCAGAGGACCCGAGGAGGCCCTCGATGGGATGGACTGGCACCGGGGTGGCTACAAGGGGCTGGGGTCTAAGAGCAATTGGGGTGGTGCCGGGCCGAGCATGGGGCCTGCCAGGGAGCACTCCTTTACGAAAGCCCCAAGTTGCCGAGGCACTAATCTGGGTAGAGTGTCACGACTTGGGACACCAGTTCTACGTTGTTGATCCGGCTGCTAGCGGTGGGGCCACCTGGACCTTGACGCCCTCGGACCACCCTGACCCATAGAGCCGGCTGCGAGGCGTTGGGATGGAGGCAAGGGCAGTGAGTTTACACATCTTAAGTGAGAGAGAGAGAGAGAGAGAGAGAGAGAGAGAGAGAGAGGCAGCAACGACAAAGCAAACTCCTCGCCCTCAAAGAACGTCCATGCTCGAGAGGAATCCAGACACAAGGAAGGAGCCAGGCAGCAAACAGCAACCAGAGGCCCCCCCCCCCGGCCCCCCCCCCACCTCGTCCTCCCGGGCACAGGACAAGCCCACGGCTTACAGGGCAGCGCCGCTCTGGTCCATAGCAGCACACATTCACGCCCCACTGGTGCCCTGCGGGGCTGCCAGCTGGGTTCGAACCACCTGCACCTGCCGCTCCCGCCACCCCCACCCCAGGGGAGCGTATCAGGATGCTGAGAGTACCCTATTTCGTGGCCAAGGCTCACCAGTGGGAAACGAGACCAACGGAGGGACGTGGGAGGGGCGCCTGAGAGAAATCGAGGCAGGAGAGACGTTTTCGGCTCACGCGCCCACACTTCAGAAAGATCAGGGACAAGGGGATCAGACCCTGAATGGAATGCCCCCAGACACTCTCCGAAGGCCCCTCGTCCTGCTTTTCACGAAGCCCTTCCCCTTGCTGGGCCTGCTTGGGTGGAAGCAGACATTGGGCCGGCTCTGCTTACCTGAGCCAGTGCCCCAGTGCTCGGGCCCCTCCGGTTTGGGAGAAGCTGCCTCCGGGTGCAGGAAGCAGAGAAGGGAAGAGGCCAGAGGCGCACGCCTGGGAAGAGGAGGAGAGGAGAGGGAGACCCAGGAGGAGGGGTTCTGGAAGCCAAGGAGGGAAGACAGGCCTGTCTTTGCCCCGCCTGAGCCTCAGTTTCCTTGTTGTGAAACCAGGGCAGGGCCGTCTGCCCCCCAAAGATGGCCCTGAGGCCCGCCTGGGCCGTGGAGCAATTCCTTTATTTTGAAATCATTTGGTCAGGGGCTCGGACAGCTCTTACCATAATCCACGCAGACATTGTCACCTCAAGCGCACCGGTACGCTGGCTGCCCCCATCAGTCTCTGCACATTTGCTTTCTACGTGAGCCCTTGGTATCAGCTCCTCACTTGCTCCTGCCCTGCCCGCCCTCCCTCATGAACCCTTGCTCATTCAAACATTTATAACCCCTCCCCCACCCCCATGTCTTACACGGCCTCCCTTCACCCACTTTTCCGTTGTCCACCTCCCTAGGAAGGGGTTAGAGGTAGGCCATTGTGATCGATTTCCCAGGAGCACTTTCTTTACATGAATTGTTCGTTGTGAACAGACAGAGGCAGAGTCTACCTTTCAGACCATCAGCTCTGTGCCTGGCAGTACAAATCACCCGTCAACCCACCCCGATGCCCCTGACCGCTCCAACTTTACCCCCCCTTCTGATGGTCTCCATCCTCCCTGCCACCCAAGTCCACACCTGTCCTGTCCGCCTGCCAGTCTGTCCCTTATCCTCCCAGCCCTGCCCTCCCTCCTTGAGGAGCCTCCAAAGTCTGTCCCCTTTGCCCTGCGTGCCTTTCGCTTGGTTTTAGGCTGCCGGTCTTTTGGGGACGGACTGACGTCACTGCATCTCGTTCCTCAGGTCCTTCCATGCATGGACAGGGGGCATTTTGTGCTTTCTTTTCTTTTTTTGGGAGGGGGGCATCACTGCCCTCTGGTGAGAGTAGGAGGCCCAGCCTTGCTCCTGGAGAGCTGCTGCTGGATTTGAACCGCCAGCCCAGTGGGCCTCAGTCCCGCACACAACCACCACTGCGCCACCGGGGCTCAGCCCTCGTTTTGTGTTTTCATTGTTGTTTTTCTGGCGGTGCGTTTTAATCCTGCGTGTGTGTGTGGATGGACCAACGCTTCCTTGTCCGTTCCCCCCACGGGGCCATTCCCGGCTTCTCATGTGAACAGAGGTGTGATGTACATGGACACGCCCACGTCTGTTCGTGTGACAGTGCTCCCTTCCATGCAGGAGAGAGAAGTCTTGCTGCAGCACGTGGAATTTCGATCCCCAGTTCGAGGCAGCGCCGTGGTGCTTTCCAGAAGGGGTCAACACACGGAGCAGTTTTGCTCCTGGTCCTGCTCTTCGGGGCTCCTCCAGCCTGGGGGGCTGCCCTCCCGTTGTGCAGAGACCCAGAAAGCAGAAGCATCTTGGGCGAGGCCACTTGACCGGCGAAGGGGAGAGCTGGATTCCTGACCCCTGGCTTTCTGCCCCCTCCACATTCCCTGCCTTCCCGTACGTGCACAGGCCTACTCCTGTCATTCGCCTCAGTCCCTCCCTGGCTCTTGGCCGGAGCTGGATGGAGCCGGAGAGCCGCCTGGGGGGGGGTCCCTGGAGGCAGTGAAATTCCTTCTGTGGCGAGCGGCCAGGGTAGACGTGCTCCGACCTTTCCTGTGGGCTCGGTCTCCCCATCAGCCAGGAGGAGGGGGAAGGAGTCCACCGTGGGGTTGAGGCACTGAGGTGACCTGGCCACCGGCCACGTGTCTCCTTGGCGCGTGGACAGGAGGCACCTATCAGTGAGGGCCCCCGCAGGAAACAGATGGCACGCTCAAATGGGAGAAATCGAGGAGAATGTGAGGACGAATCTGTTTACAGCAGCGGGGGCCAGGTGAGGGGGGCCGGGCAGGATCCCTGGGCTGGAAGCAGCACGTGTCATGGCCCCTCTTGACCAGCAAGGGGAGAACAGGCTCACTTCCAGGCCTGGTGGAGGGGCCTGGCTCAGGGCAGTGAGCCTCTGTGCCCTGTCAAGAGCTGAGCAGTGGACTGGACAGTCAGCTCCTTCTCTGTCCACTCGTGCAGGAGCAGCAGTGGGGCAGTGTGTGTCCACCGTCAGCCTTGGGCTTGTCTAGGTGATATGCAGAGAACCTGTACAGGGCAGTGAGCTTCTCAGGCCAGGAGACTCAGGCCAGAGACTGGCTTCTGCGGCTAAGGGCTAGGAACAAGACCGGGGAGTGTGTGGGGGGGGGGTGTCCATCGTGCCTCAGTTTCCCTGCACCTCCATGTTTCCCTGCCCTTGCTGCAGCTTCCAGCCATGCCTCATGCTTTTAGTTCCTTAGAACACGAGAGTCAGAGACCTGGGCTTCGTCTGGGCTGGGACTCAGTGGTATAGGGGACAGGGGTGCCCTTGCCCTCAAGGGGCTTCTAGTTGAACGGGGAGACACACGGCACACACCCTCTTCCTGTCTTGGGTGGGAGATCTGGGGAAGTTACTCCCACTCCATCTTCCGTCTTGGTGGCCCCTCCCTCCTTTCTTCTTCCACATGTCTCTGAGTTCAGGCTTCAGACCCCTCTCAAGGCTGCCTGCAGGGTTTCACAGCTCTATCTGTAGTGTCTGCAAGTTCTTCCCTGTGTCTACCTGGAGTGTCTCCTGCTGTTTAGAGCATCGGTTCCTTTTGCCTACGATGTGGTGGGGGTGGAAAGAAGTTGGGAGCAGGTGGGAGGTGGGGTTTGAAAGAGCCTCCAAGACTGCCTGTCTCCCTTGCCCACCCTCCCTACTATGAAATAGACAAAATCACCCCCACCCCTGGATCCCCTGCCCCATCCGCAGTCCCATGTATTCTCTGCCTTCAAATTCAGCTCAGGGGATGGAGACAGGCAAGGAGTTGAACTGGGGGCCCTGCAGTGCTGGAGGCAACGGGGGTGGGGTGGGGTGGGGTAGAGTCCCTTAACTCTCACAGGGCCGGAAGTTCCGCTCTAAAATGAAGGTGTAACAGTATGAACCTTCCCGGCGTTGGCCATGAGGACCCCAAGCAGATAAGGGGGAACGCCCAGGGCGGGGCCTGGCGCAGAGGGAGCCCTCGGCCCTCGTGGCTGGACTCACTGTCCCTGGGGCACAGATCCTGTGCGGGACCTGGGGAGGTCTGTGCCCTCATCATGCCTCCCATCGCCCCCACTCCTCAGCTGCTGGAAACAACAGAGGATCGGCCGGCCCTGGACATCACAGCCTGCTCAGCCTGCCAGGCGTGGGTGGGTCTGTCTTGACCCCACGCCCATGCCTGGCAGGGAATTGTCCGGAGGCTGTGGCACTGACCAGCTGACCCTTCCCTGAATCCCCACCCAAGGAGTCCTGACGCCTTTCCCATGGCTGGGTCAGCTCCTGTGGAGAGAGACGCCTGGCCCGGCTCTCTGTGCTGGAGCCACCTGCCTGCAAGATCTAGGGGGCTTTGGGGCTCAGGCTTTGGACCCCAGGACAATACCCTCTCCCCAGAGGTCCCCGGGGCTCCAGTTTCCTCCCCCCTCTCTGGGCCACCTTGGTCCTAGTGTCCAGGACTGGTGGTTCCATTTCCTCCCTGAGTCTGGACAGAATGCGCCAAGACTCCTCGTGGTCTATTTCTGCCAGTGCCAAGAACTTTCCACGCACGAGTTCCCCACAACCTGCAGAATAAAGCTCTTCCCCAGGTAGGGCCAGGTGAACCATCTTCACCATGCCCGCCCCCGCCCCCCCACTCCACGGTCACATGGCACCCTAACCACTGCCTGCCTCTGTATCACTCTACAGGCTGGCCCGCCTGCCCGGTGCCCAGGTTTTCCAAGGCCAGTCCTGAAGGTCCCCTTCTCCAGGAAGTCAGGTTGTCTCCTCTGAGCTCCCTCGGGGCCTCTGTGCACCTAACACACACATTGAGCACAGAGTTGGTGTTTAGAGTTTGCAGAGTAAGCACAGCTCCTTCCTGGGCTCCAGAACGGTCTGCTTTTTCAGGATTGAGTTGAGAGAAACGATTGGGCTTCCTTCAAGAGAGCTGGCCGTGGATATCCACAGGGGCTGCTCTCCCTGTCCTGAGTCAGGCTCAGGGAGCAGGAAGGTAAGAGAACTTGAGGCCCCCTTCCAGGAGTACTTCCTGTGTGTCAGGCCGAGGTCTGGCTATTGCAGAGGCCAGAAAGTCCCCGGGTCCCTCCGCAGACAGGGTGACTGAGACTGAGGGTGCATGGGCTCACCCATCTCTCAAACTGCAGGTTGGGGCCCCAGGGGTGTCTGACATCAGGAGCGCTGAAGGTCTGGCCTCTTTCCTTTGGGGCCACCCCTCATTCCCCATTTGTCACTGAGGGTTCTCTCCCCCCCCCCCGCCCCCCCCCCCCACTGTGGGCAAAGAGTATAAACCCTGAGGGCCTTCCCTACCCTCTCTGGGGCCACCTGGAGACTCTGATGCCCACCGCCTTGCTGTGCCACCCATCCCAGGCCTCAGTTTCCCTGCCCGCGAAACAAGGGACCAGCGTGTAGGAATCAGCTCTGGAACTCCATCATGACCAGGCGTTTAGATCCCAAAGCCACCACTGCCTAGGGCCAGTGAGTTCACCTCACTGGATCTCTGTTTTCTCATCTACAAAATGGAAATTCTGAGTTCATGGAATATGAGTCAGTGGACTGTCTCGTGCGGCCAGACCCCTGGAAGGCCCTGGTCCCCAGAGGCCTCCCTGGGTGGGCTGTTATAATGATTGTTTTCGTCTGGGCTTGGTGTTGCCACCCCCTGGCTCTGGAGGAGATGGGATGAGAGGGTGGGGTGGGTGGGGAGACAAGCCTGGAGTCTGGGCGCTTCCACCCCCCCTCTGTCCCTTCTAGGGCCCCCCACCCAGCGACAAAGCCGAGGCACTTCCTCTACTGCCTGGCAGGGAGCCTGGCCCGGCCCCCTTTTCTAAGGAAGCGCATTTCCTGCCTCCCCAGCCGGGCTGGATGAGCCCAGAGCTCCCTGCCACCAACCGTCAGACCGGTCAGACCCCGGTCTCCATCTGTGTCTCTGGCCTCCCTCCTCTGCTGTCCACCGGAGCCAGAGCCCCCTCCCTCTCCACAGGTGGCCGGCCGGCCCGTGGCTTCCAGCCCACACCCAGTCCCTGTGCCCACTTCTCTTGAGCCCTCAGCCGCCCCGCAGAAGGCTGGAGCGGGGACGCCATCGCTCCGGCCGCCTGCTCCCTTCGGACCCTCACGCCAGCCCACGCCAGCCCCCGCGCCCACCCGCAGCCCTGCCCCTGGACACCGGATAAGGCCCAGCACACGCCCCCCCAGGTGGAGAGCATGGACCACGGCTCGCTGCTCCTGCCTGCTGCCCTGCTGCTGGCCGCCTGCAGCCTCGGCCCCACAAGTAGGTACCTGGAACCAGGGGGTGGGGGTTGGTGGGAGATGAGGTACAGAGAGCCCATCCTCCAGGCTTCCAGGGCCTGCTGCAGCTTCCCTGGCGTCTTGAGTGGGAGGCCTGGGGCCTCTGGCTCTGGCCATGAGCTAAACGCTATGGGGTTTGGGACTGAGGGGTTCTGGGAGCAGAGACTTTTCAGTGGTGAATGGACAGGGTCAACCTTCACCGGAGGCCTGCGCCTCACCCAGAGTGGATGTTCTCCTTAGGAAGCCCAGGTTGCAGGCCCGTCCTGTCCCGTCCCGGCTGTGTGGCCCCAGGGGACCTCGTGGCCAGGTCTGGGCCTGGCCTCCACCACGGGAAGGCCGCATGGAAAGGAGCCAGGTGCCCATGTGGCCTCGGGTTGCCGGCGAGCGCGCGTGGGCTGTCTGCAGTCAGGTTGGGCTCTTCCTTGCATGTGACCTTGAGCCAACGCTCTCCCGCCTTGGACCGTCAGCAAGACAGGGCAGCCGGTGGCTGCCTGGTGGTCTCAGACATCGGCACCATTGGGGGGTGGCCCAGGACCGGGCGGCGTTCTGATCTGTTAGATCTCATGGAGCTGGGACTGACCGGTGGGCGCCTCTGGACACCAGCATCTTTGAGCACCCCCCTTTTGCCCCTTTGTGGAAGCACACCCCTGCTCCCGCTCGGGCTGCTGGAGATGAGGTCATGCAGGCAGTAAGAGGAATCTGGCTTCACTGTCCCCAGCGCCCCGTGTCTCGGTCCCCAAGCAGTCGAGGGGACTGGTTAGATGCCGTGACCCTGGGTGCAGGCTCGGGTTAGGGGGGCTGGGGCCGGGCTCCTCAGCCTGGTGTCTTTCCAGGGGGTCTGAAACTCTGACCAAGGCAGGGCCCCTGGGTCCTGTCTCTCATCCACCGACCGCCACAGGGCACGGCTGGGGACACCCCTTTGCCCACCCGGGGAGGTCAGGGGTTCCATGAGCATTTGGAGCAGAAGGAGGGGTTGAGGGAGCCACTGGTGGGGGTCACAGCAGGAGCTGCAATAGAGACCAGACCAGGCCTCCTGGACGCTCCTTCCCTCACGCCTGGTCTCTGCACCTTCCCCACCGCCCGCTGATAAATGAGAGGCCGAGACGCGCCGAGAGGCTACAGGGATTTGTGCGCGTGAGTCTGTGCTCCTGAGTCTTGCCTCACGCACCACGTGGGACCCCGCAAGGCTCCCTGGGTTGGCTCTCAGTCATCTTGCAAGATGGCTGCTGTTTTCACTTCCATTCTCTGGGAAAGGAAATGGAGGCTCCGACCTACCCCGCGAGGTGAACCCCTGATCTACCCGACTTCACGCAGGGCGGCGCCCAGCCCGGTGGACCTCTCGGCGCTGTGCCCAGGGCGCCTCGTCCGTTTCTAGCCATCTCCGCAAGACTCTTGGCCATCGGAGAAAGCTCCACTGCTGCGCTTGGGATGGGTCTCTCCGGTAAAAAGCATCACGAAGGCTGGCAGACAAGGGGCTCTGGACGGGTTTGGGTTTGCAGCATTCCCCGTTTCCGTGGTGCGGACTCCCACCTGACGGATTCCCAGCTCCCGGATCACTAAACAGAGCAGGCAGAGACAGGCTGGCGACTAGGAGTGTTTCACAGCATGATGGATTAACTCACCTGTCGAGGGCGGACCAGGGCAGGAGGCTGCTTGGGAAGGGATGACTCTTGAGATGCCTGCCCTTATTTAGCTTAGCATTTTCGTGTGAATGGGGTGGACGTTTACCAAGCAGATGACCGGTTCTACTGTGGACAGTGATGGACATTCTGTTTCTTTTTTTTTTTTTTTGGGGGGGGGCATCACTGCTCTCCGGTGGTGGGAGTAGGAGGCCCAGCCCCACTGCTGGAATTGAACCTCCGTGTCCCAGTGGGCCGCAGTCCCGCGCACAACCACTACGCCACCGGGGCTCAGCCCGACATTCTGTTTCAATGCATCCACTGCAATCCTCTGCATATCCCCTCCCTCCCCGTGTTTCCCGCCTCCATCCTCCTTCTTTCTCCATCCTCTGTGCTCCCTGGAAGGCAGGTGCCTGCTGCCCTTTTGATCCTAAATGGTTTGCCAATTCTCACGCGGGGTGAGTTCAGTCCCAGACTGGAAGGGCAATCGGGGACTGTCATCTCGGGAGTTCCACTGATCTCTATCCCAACAGCGAGTGGGGTCTCGTTTATGATTGGCGATTTCGTTCCACGTTGCCCCCCTCCATTCTCGAACGGACCTTCTGATGTCCTCCCTCTCGGAGCAGTTCGGCAGTGGTCTCTGGGCACCATCTACTTCTTCTGGCTTCAGGCGTGTGGAGACTGAGGTTTGCCTGAGCCATTAGTTCACCAGCTTCCATGTTTCCCCCGCAAGTCTTTGTTTTTTTTTTTTTTTTTGGGGGGGGGCATCACTGCTCTCTGGTGGTGGGAGTAGGAGGCCCAGTCCCACTGCTGGAATTGAACCTCCGTCCCAGTGGGCCGCAGTCCCGCGCACAGCCACTACGCCACCGGGGCTCAGCCCCTCCCCCCACCCCCCCCCCCCCCCCCCCCCCCCCCCCCCCCCCCCCCCCCCCGCAAGTCTTTTGATGTTCATCACTGCTCTTTCCTCTGGACGGGAAGAACGCTTGCATCTTAGATGGCTGCTCTTTTAAGAACCCTGGTTACAGGGATACAGGACATTGTCTTTCTGAGCTTAGCGGTGCCAGAGGACTTTGGTCCCCAAGACTAGGTTCCTGGTCTCCAGGGCCAGCAACTCATTCCATCAGAATGTCTTGTTCTCTCCTAAGTTCTCCTAACTCTGTCCCCGGTGTGGCCCACCATTCACAGGGATATTTGCAGCAAAAATAAGTACACATATACAAATATTCTCGGTCAGACACATAGATCCTTGAGTATACCCCTAGGCTCGCTCCCCGACCTGTTCGGGCTGCGTGCCGGCCAGAGCATCTCCTGGTAGACCCTCGCTCCTGCAGGACCGTGTGGACACAACAGTCTGCCCCTCGGCTGCCCGTCACTCTGCAAGCCTCCTCACCTCGTGCCCGGCTGCGTCCTCTGTCGCCCTCCCTCCTGTTATGGGTCTCCCTCCTCTTCGCCGGACCGAACACAGTTAACATGACTCCTCGAAATGATAAGCTTCTACAGTCAGATCAGTGGCTGGTAGTCGGGTCCAAACTGGTGCCCGGGTACCATGAACTGGAGGACCTTACCAGTCATCGAGCCTGACTCATTGGCAGCCTGGGAAATTGAGTCCCGGGGTGGGCAGATGAGGGCACAAGCCAGGCTGGGTGGGGGGTGAGAGAGAGGCAGGCATCTTCACTCCAGATGGAGGACACGGAAACAGCAGCAAGAACGAGTCCGAAGACAGGTCCAGCCTTTTGGGGACACAAGCCGGCTGCATCTCTCGAAACAAGAACCGTGTGTGCTTAACTGTCACCCCAGCAGCTCTGCTTCCAGAAAGCAGGCCCTGGAGACGCTTGTCCTACTAGGGAAAGCTGTGTGGCCCGAGGAGCCGCCTTGATGCCCTCCCCTCCCCCCAGCACGGGGCAGCTGCTGGGTAAACGATTGCATAGTGCCACACAGCCGTTACGGAGAGAAAGCGGCCGAGCCGCTGACGGCGAGGTTGGCAGTGAAGGCCCACGAGCCGCTGCATGGGACGAGGAGGCAGGCTGCCCCGTAAGGAGCTGCAGTCTCGGGATCCTGCGGGGGGGCCCTCTCGGCCGTCCTGTAGGGTCCTCTGCGCTGGCATGGCCTTGACGGCCATGGGTATGGTTGTGGCCTTTCTGTGGTGGTGACACTGCTGTGGGAGATGTCTGGGACCCACAATGCTTCTAAACAATGGCGATTCCATTTTCGCCTCGCTCAGAGGGAACCCTGGAAGGGTGTGATCTCCCTGGTATCATCTTCTAGGTAGGGCTTTCTTTAGGGACGTTCCCATTTTGACACTTTAAGTCACACCCCCCACCCCCGCTAGGAGGGATTATTGTTCAAGACCCAGCATATATATGTATGTATGTATGTATGTATGTATATATACATATATGTATTAGAAAGCAATCTCACGATTGCTTTGCCCCAGCCCACCACCCACTCAAAGAAACCCCATACAAAACTGAACCCGCTGCTGCCCAGGCTGTTTTACCGTGGCCACCCCAGGGGGTGCCACAGAATCGCCCCCAAAGTGCTTCCACGGCAGACTGCCACGTCGCTTCCCCCGTGGAATAGTGGCTGGTGGATTTGAACCACTGATCTCCTGGTTGGCAACCAAACTGCCTGACCCACTGCACCAGCCGGGAGCAAAGGAATGGAGGCAGTTCCTCCTGCCCCCACTCGTATCACTCTGGACACCGTGAGCTCTTGGCCTAGTTTCTTTTTTTCCGGGTAATTTAAATCCAGTTGGAGGAGCACTGACTTTCTGCTCCTATAAGGTGTTAAAGCCGGCATCCCCTCAGGGGCAGTGCCACCCCTGCCCTGTAGGGTTACCGTGAGGACCTGGAATGGACTCAACGGCTGTGAGCTTGCAAGAGCATGTGGGTTTCTTGAGGACACCCTGCTCGGTTCCAGAAGTTTCCATGCTGCCAGGCGGATTCCATGACCACCCCCCTGGGAGAGCCTCTCCCTCAGACGAGTGCCCCGAGGCTGAGCGTTCAGGCTGTCTCCCCTCCGGCGGGCCTTAGGGGCCAGTGAGTCGGCTCCGACTCATCGCGAAGACCCTAGGACAACAGGAATGGCCCTGAGCACGGTCCTACCATGGTCCCTCTGCCAGAGCCCACAGCGACGGTCGCTGCGTCACTCCGTCTGGGTCACTCCGTCTGGCTGGGGGACTCCCTCTTTTGTATCTAGCCCGTGTGGGGGCCTTCTCTTCCTCGGTGCCGATGACCACTCCCACCCTGAGGCCTGTGTTTGGGAGGTGGCCTCGTCCTTATGTTGCGCTGTTTTCTTCGGCTCGAGTTTCAGAAGTTGGGGTCCTTGTGGTCCTTTTGGGGTGCCTAGGGCTGAAGAGTGCTCCTGGGTGTGGCTTATTGGCCTGACGATGGGGTGGGGGGGGGTGTGGGTCTAGGTGCCCAGTCAGCTGTGTGAGCATCTGGGACTCGCAGCCGATGTACCGGAAACCACCTAAACCTCTTGAGGCTGCATTCAGGAGGAAAAAGAGGTGGGAGCAGGGGCTGGGGAACGTGGAACCCTGGGGACGGTGGGGATGTGAACAGTAAGAGACAGGTTATCATCTCAGCCAAACAGATGACGACATCAAGACCTGGAGGGAGAGACTTGCTCGAATTCATAGGCGGGCCAGGCCTGGAGCCTCTGAGGACGGGCCCCCTCTATTTGCTGGAAGGCCTGAGTGGCAAAGGGGAGGAGACTGCCCTAGAGGGTACCAGGCGCCCTGCTGGCTCTTTCACGGCTGCTGTTTCCAGTTTACAGATGAGAACACGGAGGCTCAGGCCAAGGGGTTGGTTAAAGACTTGAATCCAAACCCCCGCTCCTTTTCCCTGCACTGTGCCGAGGTCCTCGGGGACTGGGGCTGCAGATGCTTGAAGGGTTCATTGGCCTGGCCCCACCCAAATGAGAGCCCAGGCTTTGGGGGTCAGGCCTGGAGGCTGCGGCATGGCTGCATCCCGGGGCTGGGCTCTCATCGTATGTGGCAGGAGCTGAGGCAAGGAGAAGATGCCACCTGTTAGCATTGACTCGGTGTCTGTGGTACGCTGGAGGGCCACTCTAAACTGTCCGGGGCCACTGGCAGGGGAGGAATTTGCCTGAGGCCACACAGCTCCTTGAGCCCCAGGCCTAACCACTGCACCGTGGTGCCTCAGTGGGGCTGATGGGATGTCCCTGTGGCCTGACCTCCCTGTCTCCCTGTGACCTTCCCATCCCAGGTAATCAGCCCCTTCTCTGCCCCTACAGCACAACCCCCAGGGTCCACCCCTATCCTCAGGAGCCCCGGGAACACACGGCTGCCCTCTGTCCCTGCTCAGGCAGACCCTCTGCATGTCACACCCTTGGTGGTCCTGCCCACCCCTCTTCCCATCGCCAAGTCTCCATGGGTAAACTGAGGTCCAGACTGACGGAGAGTCTGAACATGGGTCATCGAGCAAGTTAGAGCTGGACTCCACGCATGCCCGCTGTGTCCTGGGGGATGGACTCTGCCTGGTGTGGGGAGCTCATATTCTCGGGGAGAGGCAGACACGCAGCGAATGACAGCTCGCCTCTGTGCATGCAGTGCCCCTGGGACGTCCTGCACCTGTGCCCCTACCAGGGAAGGGAGAGCATCTGACGGGAGGATTTCCAGAACAGGTTTTGAAGGATGAAGGGGAGTTGGATGAGGGGGTCAGATCAAGGGCGGAGCATGGCAGGGAGCCAAGTGTATGGGCCGGGGGTGGGGTGGGGGGGATTGTCTTTCCCATGACAGCATCTGCCACTTCCTGAACAACCCCCTCAGGTCAGCAGGTGTGTTGTCAACACTTCCTGACACGCACCCTCTCGATGAAGAAGAATGCATTCAGATCCCCGTCCCCCCTTATGTTTTAGATAACACTGAGGGAAGGGGGAGGTGGGGGCTGCAGAATCAGGGTGCGAACCTTGGCCATGCCGGACCCCAAAGCCTGCCCCTTTCAACGCTACTCCCGGCAGTGGTGTGTGGACTTGACCCTGTAGGCATCGGGAGTCCTGGGAGAGGCCTGAGCAGAGGAGTGTGAAGGCCCCAGGTGGGCAGGCCCAGGAGGGGGTTGTTGGGCTGGGAACTGGGAGATCTGCAAGGCTCTTACTGGGTCCAGAAAGAGGCACAGGTGGGTGAGTGACAGAAAAAGAAGCGGCAGCTTTGAAGGAGAAAAGACGTTTGGCGGAGGCATCACAACGCCCCCCCTGGGGACACCCCTCCCCCCGTATGAAATACTACTCTGAGCACTACTTGTTGGGTGCTGGGTGCTCTGCAGGGGTGCCACATCTAACTGTCACACAGCCTGTGAAGTGGGTGCCGGGTTCCTCTGGCAAGCTGGGACCTCTGGGTTCAGATCCCAGGCAGGACACCGTGGCAGATCACCTTAGGCAAAAGCTCCCCGTACTCCTTGCCTGTGTCAGAAAGGTGTATAACAATCGGAAGCCCTCCCTCTCAGGGCAGCTGGGAGAATAGGACCTGTGCCCTCCTGTCGAGGGTCCAGTCCACATGATGGAAGCATTTGCCGCTGTCTGTCCTGCAAATGGGGAGACTGAGGCTGGGCGGCCCAGTGTGCCCCAGGGACAGGGCACAGCTGGGGTGTGACTCATGCTGCCGGGATTTAGAGCTGCTTCTCTTGATCATGGCCTTGTAGGATTACTCCCCCTGCCCTGCACGCCCCTCCCCGACTCAAGGTCACGATCAAGGGAAGCAGCTTTGAGCTCCTGGGGGTCCATAGGACGGGAAGAAGGAGGACCCGTGGGTGGTAGGAGCTGGCTTGACGTCTCCTCTGACCCTATCCTGGGAGGCCCTAGTGTTTCCCTTGGTGTGTGTGTGGGTGGGGGTGGTGGGGGGAGAGATTGTTTTCAGCTCTGTCTGGGCCCCACCTCCGGCTAGGCTCCGGCCCGCCGGCCTGGGGCGTCACACTCCCTCCTGTCTCCCCATTCTCGTCTGCGGGGGTGGAGGCCGCCAAGATTCGAAAAGGCCCCAAAATAAATGGACCTCTTATCTGATCTCCCAGCCCGGGCCTGTTATCTGATCATTACATAATAGCCAGGCCTGTGGCCTCTCCCGCTGACGGCATGGAGGAGGTGGCCCCAGGCTGGCCCCGGCCATCCGGGAGGAACTGGGGTTCCTGGAAGTCTGGGGAGGGGGCTGGGGAAAGCCCAAGGGAAGGAGAGAGGCCCAGTGCTAATCTGCAGTGAAGGCGACTGCAGTGTCACCCGCCATTTGTGCATGTCAGGACTGGGTAACCCAGGAGTCTGTGTGCCCTGAAGGGGGGTCGGAGAGCCTGGAGGGAAGAGACCAGGTGGCGAGGGAGGCAGCCTTCTCCTGGAGCTTACCCTCGTGAGAAAGTCAGGTGCCCTTCTCCTCAGAGGCCCCCCACCTGGACCCTGCCCCTCTTCGTCCTATCACTCAGCACACCTGGGTCTTCCACCCACCGGTGCCCGGTTTCGTAACCGGCCCTGTAATTGCAGTTGCTGTGACTTGCTGTTGGCCTCAGAGCAGAGCTGTGCCCCCAAAGGTTTCCGTGGATCACCAGGCCTTTCTTCTGAGGAGCCTCTGGGGGGGGGGGGG